>SJJU01002134.1:0-36812 GCA_012932125.1 Conopomorpha cramerella | reverse complement strand
ATATAAAATTCTCGTGTCACAGTTTTCGTTGCCATACTCCTCCGAAACGGCTTTACCGATTTTTACCAAACTTTATATGCGCATTCCGTAGGTCTGAGAATCGGCTACTATCTATTTTTTATGCATCTACCAGTTGTATTTCTTCCAATACACGGGGTACAAAGGCAACTTATTATGGCAAAACAAATGTTTGCCGGGGCAGCTAGTATTATATAAATATTAGTACTAGGAAGTAACAAACTCTTCTCGTTCTACGTTACTGTAACGCGTGTGGTGAGGTTTCTATCAATCACTCGTTTATAGGATTATCACAACCTTATTTCAATACACCCAAAATGATAATCCCTTGTGGTCACAATCCCAATCTATCAAAATCCCTTAATGCGATTTACCTTATTAAGAAAACACCTTGAACCAAAATCCCTTACTTTGAAGATTATGAACACCTTGGACCGCTACGGTCAAAACGAAAAGTGCAAGTGGAATCGGTTAATATGCAAGCATGAGGATGCAGGATGACAACCAAACGGCTTGACTAAAGTCATGCAATCCCAAAAAGGTAAAAGGACGTGGAACGACTTGCCGGAGTCTGTGTTTCCTACAGTCACAGTACAGTGTGAAGGTCTTCAAGCCGCGGGTAAATAGGTACCTAATGAACAAGTGTGCTCCATCGTAGACCACATGGCTGCTTAACATCAGGCAGGATGGTGGTCAAACGCTTGTTCATTGTGATAAGAAAAAAAAGACAGAACCTTAGGATCACAAGAACCCTTCGACCACAATATTTAGCATAATAAAACACAGAGCTGCGCGCCAATACAAACATTATGGATGTAGCTCAAAAAGTGGCGCAGCTTTAATGGTATTGGGCTGGTCACGTTGCGCGTACGTCACCGGATCGTTGGGCAAATAAAGTGTCGACTTGGCTCCCAACGAGCGGCAAAGACAACGGGGCCGCGCAAGGAAGAGATGGTGTGACGAGATCGTCCGCCAGAAAAAAAACTGGTGAACAGCAGCGCAGAATCGTAAGAGAGGCATTTGCCCTGCAGTGGGATCCAGTAGGCTAGTAATAATGAAATGTAGGGAAATGTTTTGTACCATTCGACTACTGCGTCTGCCTTCATAGTGCGGACCGCCGGGATGTGGAATGACTTGCCGGAGTCTGTGTTTCCTGCGCAGTAAAGTCTGAAGGTCTTCAAGCCGCGGGTAAATAGGTACCTAATAAACAAGTGTGCTCCATTGTTGACTACATCGCTACTTATCATCAGGCAGGATGGTGGCCAAACGCTTGTTCATTGTATAAAAAATATTTTTTAATAATTTGCTGTTTTAGAGTAAAAAATAAATAGTGTGAAAAATGGAATTTTGTTCCAATAGTACTTCTAAGTATTTAAGTAGGTTAATAATGTCATTATGGGCCTTCAGTTACAAGTTTGTAGCTCATAGCCTGAATACACCCCAATCTCCAGACCCCATAGTCGGCTCCTATGACATGGCAGGAAGAAATGCAGCTGATGTATTCTATTTACATCCCATATCCGCTTGGGATACATCGCAGGTCATGGAGTTTACATTTTAGTCTTATTACTTTGCTGAACTGGCAAACGTTTTAACACATCGGTGGACAATAAAATAGACACAAAAGGTGTTTTATTTTTATGATGTCTATGTGCGTTCACTGTCCGGGAAAGAGTTAAACAGGCACATTATTAAAAGTGTTTATCTGCATGTATTATAATATATACATATAAACCTTCCTCAAGAATTAGAAAGATAGAAAAGGTATTTATTCGTCCAACACAGATTGAGCACCCAATTACAAAAACTTGTAACATGTAGGTAAGACGTTGGATAAAACAGAATAAGGTAACAAAAGAAACAGTAGGTACTAGGTCCTGAGGTAAACACAATAAATAGGTACAAAAAAAACAAGACGAAACAAAAAAGAAAAATTTACACTATCTATAGAAGAATACCGTACCAAAATCCGTTGCGTAGTTTCTAACGACTAAGCATACAGATGATTTTGATTTATACTATGTAATGTATTTGAAATAAATAAGCATTCTAATAACTTCCTGGTTTAATTTTAGCCAACATAGAGATTAAAGTCCAATAGGCCTTATTTACATGACCACTATTAGAGCGGAGTAATCAGTAGGCAACCCTACTAGTGTGTATTAATCAGGCATGCGGTGGTCACTTGTTCGGAAAATGAATGGGTCGATGGCAGTGTGGGGTACTATTCTAGAAACTTTAAAGTGGGTTGACGGGTATATGTTTTGTCCAACCTATATGAATCTTACCAAATTATTGTTATGTAAAGACGGCCAAGAATCTGGTATAACATACTAAGTAATATTAATGTTAATATGGCGCGAGGTGGCCCAGAACAGACACGAATGGGGGGAGGCCTTTGCCCAGCAGTGGGACATAAAAGAGGCTAAATAAAAAAAAATAATGATGTTATTAGATAATAAGTGTTTATAAAAATATTTTGTATCTCTATACAAAATAGAAAATTTTCTGCCTCGGAAAATGACATTTTTTACGTACAAAATAAAAGTTAATTTCATCGCATTGTCGCCATAGCAAAGGTTGTTCTTATTAACGAGACCAATAACGTTTCTAAGACCATTGCTCGTGGTCCTTTTAACTCGCAGTATAAACCTTCCTCTGGAATAAATCTGTTTATTAAAGGAAACCGCATCTAATTCCTTTGTGTTGTTTGAAAGATATAAATATACATAGAGGCAGACAGCTGTAATCAACTTTGTTTTATACTATGTAGTGATTTTATTTTTCATTTTTTACTTGTAACAATAAGTGCAATTGTAGAAACTGTCCTCAAAACTGATAGACCCCTTTTTTGCGGACTGTAACTACTGTTTTAATTTATTAAACGGCTTCAAAACAGGAGATGTTTTTTTTGCCGTGTGATGACGCATATGCGATAGAAAACATGTGTCACCACCCCAGCCCAACATTTCCCGTCATGGGGGTCGTAAGAGGCGACCGAGGGAACTCTCCAGAGGACGAGCAGCAGCGCTCTCTGTGAGTTAAAGCACAACACTACTGCGATCGCCAACCCCTGCCAAGGCATTGCATTGCAAGGCACTGCAAGGCATTTCCTCCCTAATGATGGATATCATTGGGGTAGGCCCTCGCCCAACAGTGGACGTTCTGTGGCTGATGATGATGTGTTTTATGTTTGTTCACTCATACCTTCGTTGTTTAGGAACCGATTTTTATGTTTTTTTTTTGTTGGAAAGAAGATATTTCAAAGGTTGTCCCACTACTAATTTAAAGGCATGAGTAGGTACACGTATTAATTTTCAAACGAATTATGGCCACCTTAACCACACCGCATAGCCCAAGGTTAGCTGGAAGATAATGCTTTGTAGCATTAAGTTCGCCTTTGTACAATTTTAGTGCAATAAAGTAAATAAATAAAAAAAAACAGGAGGAGGTTTTCTATTTGTTTGTTATGTCAAACCTTGTGACCGTGTAAACCGATTTAGATTATTTTTTCCCCCTATTTGGTCCCATTTAATTTAGGTTCACTTCCTAAAATGACGTCCGTGAAAAAACCACAAATCAGTCAAATACTAGTTGAAGTTGTATAAAAGTTATTTTTCTATTGTGTCAGTTAAAACTCCAAAGCGCGTATTCTGATACAAAAATTAGTCCTCAAGTGTCTCAAGATCTGTACTACTTGGTTCTATTGCACAAGCACGATTAGACCGACAAACTTTTTGTGCTTGAAGGTAGTTCCATAATACGGGATATTATCAAAATAGCTAGCATTCTTTATGGTACCAGTCACGCCACCTAGATAAACACACCTATCTATCAGCGGCGTGCATACCATATAGGCAAAAAGACCTACCTTAGCATTTTGGCTACCCGACCGAAGCAATAACTCTATTATTGCTAGATCTTCTTTTTGCTGTACTCACGACATAGGCTAACGAAGGTCCTGTGTTTTGTGGGTGAGTAGATAGGTAGGTGCCTATATTTCGTAAAGACAAGTTACCTATACATAGGTGTCAATCCTTGGAGATTACTGCCTACCTTGTCGTAAAAGTCAGTGCACGCTACTGCTATCTATATCTGTTTTTGCATAATTGTGTATTACTTTTTTATATAAAAAAATGAAAAATATCCTGTAATTTAATTTAATTGTTGTATTTAAATTTTTGTTTATCTTAATTTGCGTTGTATGAATAAATGTATTTCACTTCATTTCATTTAAAGTCTATTAGGAAAGTACTTTCGCCTTGTACAAATGCAAAATATAAAAGAATCTAATTCATAACACACTCAACCTTAACATAAACCCAGAGATGTTGAGCAAAAAATACACACACTTAAACACAACTGCTTTGAGGCATATTCTCAAAATAACTTACTTTGTGTCAAACGACACAGTAGGTACTATCACGATATAGAAAGTGTAGTACCGTAGTGATATAAAACATTCTATAGCTAAGGTCCATTTAAACGTACCCGGTTTCTTAAAGACAATAATTTTATAGATTAATTTACTATTTCATTTGAGTTGCATGAGGAACAAAATTGCCCGCGCAAATACCTAGTAGTAGAGGAAGTACCAAGTACTAGATGCAAGAAAACGTAATGTGGTGCACCATTAGAGCTATATCGCCACTGGGATAACATGATGATGACGAGTGGTAACAAATACGAAAACTACTAATCTGAATAATAAAGTCGGAAATAACTAGAATGAGAATCGTATTTTGGAGTTTTCAAAAAGTCAAAAACTTTTGGAAGCTTTCACGAGGGCACTGCTGTTTCATCATTTAATTTCTAATTACTTATCTTTATCTTTAAACGAGCAATTAAGATTCCAATTATAGATATATATATAATTGGAATCTCGGACGCGGCTGCACCGATTTTCATGAAATTTGGTATGTAGAGGGATTTGGGGGCGATAAATCGATCTAGCTAGTTTTAATTTTTAGAAAACATCTTTCCAACCGTGTTTTCGGGCATGAAAAATTGCTCAAATTGTTAATACGACTCTTACTGACATCTATTGCCGAGTAGTAATACTATGCTGTACGTAGGATGGTGCGGGGGACGTTTTGGTTTTGAAATAACTAGAGAAGGGGTTATGAAAAAATCGAAGGAAAATAATTGAATTTTTACTTCGAGCGAAGCTCGGTCGTCCAGGTACTTACATAATATAAAACAAAGTCAAATTAAATGATGAAGCAGCAGTGCCCTCGTGAAAGGTTCCAAAAGTTTTTTGACATTTTGAAAACTCCAAAATACGATTCTCACCTAGTTATCCGTATATGATTAAGTTTGTGTGTACCATTGTATTTTTCGCAACCGGCTATCATAACATTAAAAACAGTAACGCCCGCGATATATCCATTTTATGCCATTCATGTTGGAATTTTGAGATAAGTACATTTAACACGTTCTTGGACACACCCCGCTTTTCGACGTGATAACAATAACACTTCCATTGTCTTATATTGATCGTCCACGTAAGTGTTCAGTGTTATCTATGTCTCTAGCTCCCCAAGATACGTCAGAAGACGTTAAATATTTTTTCCTCAAAGTAAAAAAAAATACACTTCACGCCTTTTAATCCCGAAGCGGGGTAGGCAGAGGCACTTGCTAAGCAAGTGCCCACGGTTCACCGAGCGTATTTTAAGCCGTTATAGGGTTCACACATCTTGTGGTGTGCGGGTTTCATCAAAGTAGAAGCTCAAAGTAGAAGCAGATATACACGCTCAAATCAACAGAAACTCGCATCTATAATAATTAGACATTTTTAATTAAATGCAGTTTGCTATTTCTAAAAAAAAATGCGCTATTGTGTTCTATGTTCTCTTAGACTGAAACTTCGTGCAACTATTTCAATCAATTACTTAATGAGTATTGAGTATTCAATATTGAAGAAGTATCACGTTGTATTTAGCTGTAAGCATCTGACTGGCAATCGACATGGCACGACTTCTTGTCTAATTTTAAGAATTATAATTATTTCTGGAGTATATATTGTCCGAAAATACAGTAGGCAATTTATGAATAAGCCAATGGCTCTTTCGCGGTTTTATCATGGATATTGTAGATTTGGATAGGTAGGTACGGTGACTCAGTTTTTTTTTTACAAAATACATTCACAACATTCTGTAATTAAGTACTTAAATTTAAGTATTGAGTCATATAGATTTATAAAAAAAATATAAGTGATTTACAAAATGTAGGAGGTCAACAAAACAACAACAAACTGTCAAAATTAAAAATGGGGATAGCCCAGCTTTTTTACAGGTAAGCGCATAGAAACATACATACACTTCTCCGATCCAGACATGCCTTTGCCATATTTGTTCATCATCGATCGTGATGATGATAATGAAAAAAGTATTTCATTTATATCTTCTTTTTTATCATTTATATATATATTAATTTATATTTTCATTCATGATCTCGGGTTTCGTGTACTCACCGATCTGGTTGATATACAAGATGATGAGATGAGAGCATTTTAATGCGTACTTACAATTAAGTAATTTGTTTATGCCCCGAATACCATGTTCGAACCTATGACATCGTGGTCTAGTAGTCGAACACTGCTGGGTGGGTCACAGCTGCTTTGAATAAAATGGAATAATATTGTAATAGATTTGATATTTTATTCATCCCTGTCTAGCCAACCTTAAGCTATATTGGAAACATAAAAAGGTCCTATAAACATATATTGCGGCCATTACCGCGGAAAATACTTCATAAAAATCTTCGTGAATATGTATTAGGACTGCTATTCTCAATTTCTTTCTTCGAATAAGAAATAACCCAAATGCAAAGTGTTGAAAGACATTTGACAGAAAAAGTCCAGTATAACGTGAACTTCTACATTTAGTTTGATTCCCTTCGATTGTGTACTGTTTTCTGTAGTTACATGTCAGCCCCCCGACGTCCACTGCTGGCAATAGGCGTTGTTTATTTCATACACGGAGGGGGTAACGACTCTTACTCTATCTAGGTGCCAGAGACTGAATAAAATAGACTAATACGTATCATTTCTAAATAATGTAAAATTTCCATCTCACAATGTTAGTTACCGTACTCCTCCGAAAGGGCTTTACCGGTTTTTACCAAATTTTATATGCGTATTCAGTAGGTCTGAGAATCGGCTACTAAATATATTTTATGCATCTACCTGTTGTATTTCTCCCAATACATCCCCATGTATTGGGAGGAATATTGCCTTTGTACCCCTACAAAGGCAAATTATTATGGCAAAACAAATGTTTACCGGGACAGCTAGTTTCTAAATAAAAGTAGCAATTTATAGTATGCAGCAGGTAATGATTTATAATATGATTTATTGAATATCTATTATTGTTATAGTTGTAAACCTCACTAAAAATATGGCAATAAATACATTATTCTGAGCCACTATTTTCCAACTGCAGGGCAAAGGCCTCTCTCCCCTCCTTCAACGCCATGCGATCTCGGGGAATGAGCCTACTTAGCGTTGGTCTGCAACTCAACTAGGAGACGGAAAACTCTAAATTTAAACCAAAATATGGACGGATAGCCGCAAACTGGCGTATGGCCACAACAAGCGGCATCCTCAACGGTTGGCATTAGAGCAGGATATCAACGTAGGGTAGCGGCGGTTGAGTGTCATGTACACCATCGGCGGCGCCCACGGGTTGAGCTTGAGAGCTTATTGCTCGCCTACCAACCCGCACTTGACAAGCGTGGTGGGCTAAATATCCAACCCTTTTCATTCATCATTTTCGTGTCCTTATCCCACACTAGCTTAAGCTAAGCTCTTAAGCCGTGTGGTGACGGCGAATAGAATACATGTGTCACCAACCCAGCCCAACTTTTCCCGTCATGGGGGTCGTAAGAGGCGACCGAGGGAGCTCTCCAGAGAACGGGCAGCAACGCTCTCTGTGAGTTAAACCACAACACCACTGCGATCGCCAACCCGCCTGCCAAGCGTGGCGATGACTGGCATTTCACCCCAAATGACGGATCTCATTGGGGGAGGCCCTCGTCCAGCAGTGGACGTTATGTGGCTGATGATGATGATCCCACATTAGATGGTGTCGGCGCAACACGTTTCTTTTCGCCATTCATCTCTATCATTCGTCATCTCTGCAGTTACACCTTTCACGCACATATCATTTTTCACACAGTCCATCCATACCTTCGTTGGTCTCCCTCTTCCCTTGTATCCTTCCACATTCATACTCATCATCCAACCCTTTCCATTATGAACTTGAAAATACTAAAATCTTAAATACATACCTGTTATAAATTGTCAGAACTGGCTGCCCGCGACGTGTATTCTAGGATTCTAATGGCAAGTGCTCCGATCACCAAAACCATCTCAGTCGTTTTACCGACACGATGAGCGCTATTATGCATTGTGCAGGTTATTTTGATTTATTGTTGTAAAGATATTGCTGTTCCGTAGCGAGATGCCGAGATCGAAACTCATTTCTAAGAAAGTAATAGGAAACTCTTGAAGGGTAAAGAACAAGGAACGTCACATTTTTTTTTGTTTTCAATTGGAAGAAACTTACTGTCTATGGTACTTTTATTCCGAATTTGCCATTAGCTTTGCCATTAGCTTTTAAAGAAAACAACTAGATAGCGCAAACAGGCGGTTTTGTTTTTGGTTGAAAGGAAGAAAACTAGGAATGTCCATGATGTCAAAATTTTGAATGTGTATTTCTCAAAATCAACTCATTAGGACATTCCCTATTCTTAGCCTAGACCTTTCACTTCGTTACGCGAGCAGGACAGTCGGCAGATGTTTTTGCACTTCAAGGCCGAGTCTCCACGAAAGCGCAGAAGAAGTTTTATACAAAAAAAAAAGAACAGCTAGAAGGGTAGAGTTGTCGTAGAACTCTAACCTTAGGTCTTTTTTAGAAACATAAACAGGCCACCATCGTTTGACTAGTATCCTACCTGATGTTAAGCGATTTGGTCTACGATGGAGCACACTTAGTCATTACGTACCTTTTCATCTGTGACTTGAAGAAATTCAAACTATACTACTACACAGACACCGGAGCATTTACCAAAAACTGCACTTCTGCTGTCTTCTTTGGTGGTGATCCGGCATTTAGAAGAGTTGCTTATAGAAAGCTCTCTATAGATAACGGAAGGTCGACCAAGTGGACATTCCATATTGTACTTATATTTATAATATACTGTGTTTCCTGCGCAGTACAGTCTGAAGTTCTTCAAGTCGCGGGTTATTAGGTACGGTCGGCCAAGAAAATGGTCTATCAGATTCGATGACACTTCCTGTGTCACTAAAACATCAATAGAGTTGGTATATTGTGACAAGTGAAAAATGAACCTTAATGTCTAATGACATTCATATGAGTTCCAACCTTAGGGTGGTAGAGCTGATTCTTGGCCGACTGTACCTAATGAACAAGTGTCCTCCATGCTCCACGTCGCTACTTAACAACAGGCAGGATGGTGGACAAACGCTTGTTATTAATAATAAAAAAAGTTGTTTAATTGAAACGTAACTTAACATAAGTGTTACTGAAATATTAAACTGCATACTTCAGTATCGTATTAGGTGTACCTATATCTGTCATGTTATTGTCAATAAGTAAGAAAAAAATAATTTCTTAAGCGGTAGAAAAGAAAACTCCAGTCAATTATTTCATAGAATCCGTAGTTTTATTACAAACAACGTTTAAATCGGCGCTATAAAATTATTACAGAAAATCAAGACATTTAATACTATAGATACTTGGACCTTAAAAAGCTATTTCGTTTCGATCAATGGATATATCTTATACTAACGAGAATAGAGCTGCTAGAAATTGGTCAACATTGCTGATGTTTAAGCCGATTCCACTATAATATAAAAACCATTACCATGTCATGATACAGAATTCGTTTTAGCACAAGAAGATATACTTAACAAAATAAAGCTTAAAAATCTCTCATATAAGTTTTTCTATAGTATGCTCACTACTTCGACGAACGATTTAATACAAAATCTAATAAATAATACATAATCTGTGTAGAAGACATAGATTTGAAAGTTTTAATTCGTCCACTTGATTATGAAATTATATGAAAAATAAATATAACATTCAAAAGTGATAGACCACTTTCTTGAGCAAACGTACACAAGTTGTTTTGCATAAAAAATACCTACAAAAACTCACTCCCAATAGTTGTACATAAAAAGTTCTGTACACAATAATTGATTGGCCCAGGATTGGACCATGGAGATTATTTAACCAATCACAGCTCTGATGGAGAATTGAATTGCGTTGTCAAATTAATTACATTTCAAGAAACCGGGGGTGAGCTTATACAACAAAATGCTTTACACAAAATTGAATTACATTATTACAGTGGATATCGATTGTCTCTGCCTACCCCTCAGGGAGACGGGCTTCGTGTTATATTTGTTTACATTTATTATAGAGATGTGAAATGATTTATTTGGGAAAAGTTACAGTAAATATTACGTTTATTCATGGATACTAGAACGTTATTTGTATTTCATATATTTACAAATCCAATTACTATTATAAAATCAGCGTTATTAATTATCTGTTTATGTTATTCAGGCTGCGCCTTTTCATATATAACATAATTAAAATTATGTTTTAAAGAAACGCGCACTAACATTATATGAATAGTTTAAACCGGGTGTTACGGCGCGAAATTAACCAAAGACAAACATTCAGTTCGTTATTTGCCCGACGTTTCGACACAGTTACATATTGGGTATTTCCGATCTCTCACCCTAGAGTTTTCACCCAAAGGTGAAAACTGGGAAACGTGCATACATACTTTCAAGTGTGTTGGTAGTCAACTGTACATTATCGGGGTGGTGAATAGGACTTGAGTATAGATCAAGATTCCTGTTATTTACCCAGCTTGGTGTAAATTCTCGGACATACGTTTCCCAGTTTTCACCCTAGGGTGAGAGATCGGAAATATCCTACATATTGTATCGTGGTCGCGAGCTCAAGTGTTTTTTTCAATTACCTACATTGTTTGTCATCCAAACCTAGTTCGGAAACAATCTTTAACCAAAAAGCAATTGTAATTAAAATAACTGAACAGGAATTAGCCACTGTCATCAATAGAATTTCTTCAGCTTTGTTTCAATACAAAGATACTTTTAGTTCCATTTCCTTTCTAAACACACCAGATAATTAAATCTAAGCTGATTTTATTCCAATATTTCCTTTATTGTTGTAAGTATTGTAGTTGATTAATAATTATACTGTCTTACTCTTACCTTCTGAGCTAAGTACAAAAGAATTACATTTAGGTCGATTCCTTAAGACTATTATATTTAAGAAATTGTCTCCATTTGGCACACTTTCCTAACATTTTTGGCACTGTAACTGCTTTGTTTTTCATATTCCAAGAAATAGGCCGTCGTCTTGCTATTTAATAGTATCTTCCTAATCATTTGAAAGGTCTTTTACTTTAATAGCGTATTACTCGTTTATATTATGTGCTGAAGCAGATTTTCAGTATGCTTAGTATGGGAAGCGTAGATTAGTCTCGAAGAGTCATGTCTTCCCATTGTACATGTCAGAGCAGCTCCCCTAGCACAGCACTCCAAAAAAGAAGTGCCAAGACATAATATAACGCGCTGGGATTTGTTGAAACAAGCTTAGACGCACGAAGCGTGACATTCAATCACAGTGCGTTATTTTCCTATTTCGTGTCTTCCTTGTGGCGCTCGCTATGTCTACAGTAGTATTTATACAGTCCTAGTATGAATTTGTCGACTACTGATATCAATCGTTTACTTTACGGGCATCCCAAAGTGGGATGCCACTACAATTAACAGTTTTTGCTACAGTAGACTTCCAAATTATACTAAAATATTATTTTTGAACTTATATCATCCAATAATAATTGTTCATAAAACCTGGAATGACACATTAACATTGGTAGATTTTGTAGCAGTGAATTAGAGATTAGATACAAACCCATGATTACGGCGAAGGACCACGCTTCTCTAATATGCATCGTTGGATGAAATGCAAACTAGTGCTCGCTATTGGCAGATGATGACGCAAGCTAGTTCTATAGGTGTTACTACTCTAACACGTGCAAAAGAAAGAGATGGCGCATCGAGATAAATCTATGCTTCCATACTAAGCGTACTGGTCCATACTTTTGTCCTCTAAATGCATATTATTATTATTATAACATTCAGAACAACATTTTATCTTAAAAATAAATACTTATATTTATAAAGTTTGAAGCTTTATTTACAAAAAAATGCGATATAGAACAACACTGAGATTATTATCTAGTTACACTAATTCATTTGGCAATCCATCACAAAAAATTTGTTTTTGGCTCGAGTAAAATCGATAAACGAACTGATTGCAAATTTTACTCACAAAAGGTAAAATACCTGTTCTTTACACATGTTTATGTAGTTTATAAACTCATTTATAATTTTACTAATACAATGCTAATACAACAATTAGTAATGTAACTTTACGTCATTACTAAAATAAATTCTTCATCATATTTGAGATTTTGAAGTTTAACTTTTAAATGAATTCGTAGAACTTACAAACATTTCTTGTCAATCGAAACTATAATACACCTCATCATTCACGCAAAAACATACGTCATTTTAATTTTCAATCATACCAAAACTATACAAAATTAAAAAAGAAACACAAACGCCCACATTCACACTGATCGGCCTTAGACTCCCCAAATTCACACTGGCCACATTTCCCAAAAAAAAAAAAATGAAGCCCCTTCTATACAAACTTGACACAACTGGCCACTTTCCCCGAATAAAAAAGAAAACAAAAAGAAAAAGACTTCGTCACTTGCATTACAAATACAATCTATGAACACTGAGCGAACTCCAGCCTACACGTCACTAGGCGACGGGCAGGCCGTCATCGGGCGTTAGTGCTGGCTCTTGCCCCCAAACCCGTAGTGTAGGTACGGGGACGCGGCCCCCTCCCGCGCCCCGCCGCCTCCACCCCCGCCACCCCCGCTCGGACACTTGAGCGCTGAACGCAGCTCCGAAGCCATCTCGGAGCAAAGCGACGCCTGGCAACGTCCAAACGTATGTAGGTACACACAGATGATAGTAAAACATGTTGTTGTTGCATTAGAAGAAACGTACCTCTTCCTTCTGTTTTGTCCCATGTTGCGGAGGGATGGAATAAAAGAAATAGTGTTAAAAGGTTTTGTCATACAAATTCGAGCATGAACACACATAGCTGGTGCAGTCAAAGACTAAATGAACGAAACACTTCTGATAATAATAGATAAAAGTATTAAAATAAAATCTATAGGCCTGCATTTTGAAACAATATAGGACTCAAGTGTTGTTTGTCTCTTTTACACAAACACGATTGAAGCGAGACAAACGTTACTTGAGCTTGAGATCTGCGCTTAAAGTTACATAAATTGTAATTGGTCAGAAGAGTGTGATTACTGACTATTTTTGTTTTGACTATTTGATTAGTTTAGAAATTTGAAACACATACCAAAAGTGCGTCGATTATTCAGGCTTTGACTGCAACTAGATACATTAGTGCAATAAAACACACTAGGAATGGTCTATTAGTTAGCTAAGCCTCGTGATAAGACTTGAATCGCCCCTCTATACTAAAACAACGATGACTACAGTAACACGATTAGCGTTTGAGAATACTTTGTCTCTTTTACACGAACACAATTAGAGCAGGACATACGAAAAGTTGGTTGAAGACAGTTCTGTTGACCAATACGTAGACGTAACAGTAGACTATTGCAATAAATAGGTCGTTCGCAATAGAGTTGTTTATCCTCATCAGCCCATATTAGTTCTCTGCTGGACATAGGTCTTTCTAATTGCACGCCACTGTGATTTGTTTTCGGCTTCCCACATTCAGCGTAGAATTGTTGCTTATATGCATTGCTACTTTTCTCAGATTTTGGAGTAAACATAAAATAATGTATCGTAATACACGTTAAATGTTGTCATCTAAATGTAAAATGTATTACAAGGACCTATTTAGAAAAAAAATGCGGACATCAAATGTGGGTATTAAATAAAAGGGCGCAACTTGTAAAATACAGTAAGTGCACTGTAATAAATACAAATAAAATTAATAACTAAAAACCGTTGATAAAACCGTTAAATATAGAAAGGTTTTTTATTAATTTTATTTCGTAGTCACAATATAACAACACAAACCTATTTATATGTTTACTGCGCTTCAACATATAAATCTGATTCAATATTGTTCACCGGGTATATAAGCGCGAATATAATCAAAGACAAGCTCGAGCTTACCTTTGTTATTTTACTCGACGTTTCGACGCAGTTACATGCGTCGTGCCTACAAGTGGACTGGACCCGGTGAACAATATTGAGTTGTGTCTGTGCGCGTTTCATTAAAAAATGATATAAATCTGATGTTTTACACAGCTAGTGTCATGAAAACTGATAGAACTCTTTCTTTGGAGTGGTAAACCAAAAGATCCTTATCTAACTGGAATAGGCCGTTGTTCAACAGTGGAATAATTCTGTTGACACATACGTACTGAGAGTGATTGATTGCCCAAAACGAGAGAGATGTACGATCAATCAATTCACTGTGACTCGAGAAAAAAAATGCAGAATATAGTTTGAGCATTATTATAAGCACTGCACACAAAAAAAACTTGGCTACAAAACTGCTTATTGATATTGGATGGTTGAATTCGGAATGAAGATTGTGAATAAATAATATTCTTTAAGAAACTATATGTATAATTAAAACAGTGTTTCATTTCTTTCCTTACTTAGGTACAAATAGTTCATTCATACTGGAAAATAGATTTTTGCTGACCCCATTCGTTCTTGAGAAGATTCATTGTAATTGTGGCACAAGAAATAATTATAACTTTAAATGAAATGTACTACTTTGCTTTACTGGTAGTGGTTTTTATTGAATTAAAAAAAAAACGAGTACGTAATCTGAATAGGAATTTAAAACAAAAGAGAGGTATTTTATACTCGTATTTATTTCTAAGTGCCGCCTTGAATCTACAGGTAGATAAACAACGGGAACTATAGATAGAGAACCAAGTAGACCTACATTAAAAAACTCTTTTATTAATAAAATCAATCTCAATTATTAAACCAAACCAAATATGCGAGAAAGTGAGAGAGAAAAACGTGAAAATAAGAACACACAAAATACGCAAGTACGTGTCAATAATAGCCAAAATAATACAAACTTATAAAACCAAAATATTACCTCTTAAAAGTATATCTATAAAAAAAAATGAAGTTTATTAATGAAAAATATTTTTTAAAGTGTTAATTGAAAAAAAAAATACACTTCACGCCTTTTAATCCCAAAGCGGAATAGGCAGAGGCACTTGCTTAATAAGCAAATGCCCACGGTTCACCAAGCGTATTTAATCCAACGTGACAGGGGGTGAGCCCATCGCCGTTAGAGGGTTCGCACACCTTGTGATGTGCGGGTTTCATCACGATGTTGTCCTTCACCGTACGAGCGTTGCGTTGCGTACATAGGCTCTGAAAAAGAGTCCCCTGGTACACGTCCAGTAGCCGGACTCGAACCCACGACCTCCCGGTTACAAGTCAAGTATCCGATCAACTGGACCACAGACGCTTGTTAATTGAGTAAAAATAAAATTTCATAACCCTATAAGATAACAAAACAACACAGAGAAAACGAACCTGTCACAAGGTAAAGCCGAGCGAGTTCTGTTTCCGACTGAAGTTGCATATAGCTAACGCGTGCTTGTCTACCGAGTGACATGGCGTCAGCTCTCAAGGGAATTCTGGGGCGTAAGAACACAATGCTGCCAACATTACCATTTTGACAATTCCAAGTGCAAAGTTACATAAATTGTAATATATATCTATACTCCTATTTGAATCATAAATATTCCACGAAATAAGATCCCTTACCATATACCGCAGGTAGTAGAAGTTTTTACTAGGTACTGAAATAGCAGTCACCTTTTTTACGTGGACCAGATTTTAGAGATGGTTCTATTCTTTTGACGTAGGTACCTCTAGTGGCGAAGCTAGGGGTTAAGCCGGTAGTACAAAACATACCTATGCTAGGCACATTAACAAATATTTTCAAGGAAATTAAGTAGCGTAGGGACTTATTATAACTCAAATAAGTAAGCCAAATATAAAATCTAAATAAGCATTGGTTAAGTGCCTATTTTTCACTACCGGCTTACCTCCTAGCTTCGCCACTAGTACCTACTAAAAGAACACAAACTACCTTTCCTATTGCACGAGATATAGGGCAGCCTAATGGATTCGGGATTAGTAAGAGATTACGATTAGTATTCATAGAAAACTGTATTTAGATTGTCGTTTAATTTATGATTCTATTGCCTGTGAATAGAGTTCAGAATCTGTGAGCGTTCTTACATTTCCAAAATATTCTGCCCATCCCGCTAAGAATCTTGAGATAACTAAGATAGCCCTCTTACCCTCTCATCAATGGCGACCTTCCTGGACTTCCAGACGAACTCGCATACGGCGATGACACAGGCCACGCCCATTCCGCCCATGAGCACGACGAACACGCCGCCCACGTTGGCCAAGCCCAGCTCATTAGCCGTCGATGATGACTTTGACGTTTCATCCTGGTTGATTGCAAAGTATGGTGAAAGATGATAGAAGTGAATGGATAAAAAAATATGGTGATGCCGCTTTCGGTCTTATCATTGTGTATCTCCCCATTTTCAGATGAGCTCTAATAAGGGACCTCCGAACTACGATGTCGATGAAAAAACATTCAATTATTGAAAATGTTGTATAAGAACGTAAACGAAAAAATATTCACGAATTCTTAGCATGCACTTTAAAGTTATTAACGTCCTTTTTTACGTTAATCACTTTAAAGTGCATGCAAACAGCTCTTGGTTCTTGTAAATTATTTGAATTTGGACCCGACTGGATGGTCAGTTCTGACCTACAAAGTCGGTCATGATTGTGTAACCAAAGGGAGGAACACATCTAACGTACCGTCCGAAACACGAATTCGTTCGGGAATTAACCACTTCTAAACAACAGTAACTGTCACTCATCCAAAGTCTGATTGGTTGAAACCAGGACCAAACTGTGTGCACTGTTTTCGGTTCGGTCGGTACAATAGTTCGGTTTTTTTCTGGTGGTTAGGTATTTAAATATGTACATAAAATATGTGCCCCATTTGGTAGTATTAAAGTCAGAACTAATGTATGTATGTATGTATGGTTTAACTCCAAGTACTGAAACTAGAAGTTGAGAGAGCGCTTGTTTTCTGCTGATGTCTTCAGGTTGTGCAATTCTCGTCGCTATATATCTACTCGTGTACTTTCAGCGAGTTGATCGGAGTATCGTTCTCTCTAACATCTCGCTTCACTAAGAACAAGAGAGCTGATTCCCAAGATCCAAGTTCTTTCCTAATTTGCAATAAACAAGGCTGTGTAAAGTGAACTAAAATTTTCTGTTGCAAAGTATTGTTATAGACTAAGATTTTATTGTGTGTTTTTCATTTGTTATTGTTGCTTATTTACATTCATTCACATTCAGTGGGTGGACAGAACCTTAGGATTTAGCAAAAAGAGTTAGTTAATAATGTCATTATGGGCCTCCAGTGACAAGTTGCTGGCATAGCCTAATGATTGAATAGGTAAACCTAAATCTTGGAGTCCATAGTCGGCTCGTATGATATGCCAGGAGGAAAGCCCGCCGGCTGATACTTTCTATTTACATTTCACATCAGAATGGAATCAAAAAAGCCTCGCGTATACATGACAACCAGAATTGCACTAATGAGAAAGCACCGTACGCAAAAGTAGGTAGAGTTTGCGTGTTTCTGGACATATTCCTGAAGTAACTTGATTGACCAGCTAGTATAGTTTTCAATAAACTTACACGGCATGAGCCACCGCCTCTTTTCTCCTTCCACCATTTTGTTTTTAAGATATGTAGTCTACCTTCTTCCTGTAGCTTCAGAACTGCGCCACTTATTGCAGTGCGATATGGTGAATCTACAATAAAAAAAAGTGTATTTTGATTTTGTGCACACTAAATGCGTGTTCAAATTCAAAGAGTTAGGTATTTGTACTTCTATCCTTCTCTGGAAGTTACTAAATAAGCGAGACACAACTATAACAAGTCTATCAATTATATTCTAAAAGCTAATGACTTGTCCTTAGTATAAAATATCAGACTTTTCATGTTTTAAAGTTAATAAGCTGTACGAGATCGTTAATATGTCAGGACAAAATTCAATTTACACGCGAGTCCCAAAGGATCGAAATATACGCGAGAGTTCTAAATTAATTTTGGTTATGTTTTTGTTATGACCAATGAGTTGGATCAAGGATTTTGAGCGACACACAAGTGTGAAATCTAATATTCTGAAAGAATCATAACTTAATAGTATAGTCGTAGAAGCACAGAGACGTGTGCTAGAGATAAACAAATACGGGCCTAGAATTGACATGTTATAGAACAAGTTTTGGAAGAATGTACAACTTACTCAAAGGCATAGCAATGCCATATCCTTTTGAATCCAACATCCCTCCCACTTGCGTCAAGTCACAGTTCCTCTCCACCACGTATTCTATGGTGGTAGACTCCATCAGGTATGCGTAGGATCCTTTGCCTCTCATCACTCTCTCTTCACCTTCCTTGTTGCTACTGGTGAACACTGACGGACGAGCCGATTCCATGAAAGACCACATTCGTTGATACGTCGAGAAATTTGAATCCTAAAAAGTTTATTAATGCATAAGTAAAAATTGCTCAAATAAAGGGATAGACAGAGTGGACGCGGAAGTGCCATTTTAAGCCGTAGACCGCACTGAGTGCATTTCAGCAGGCAAATTCAACCTATTCATACAAAAAGCACAACCATCATCAGCCATATGACGTCCACTGCTGGAGGAGGGCCTCGCCCAATGATTTCCATGATCATTTGGAGGGAAATGCTAATAATTGCCACGCTTGGCAAGCGGATTGGCGATCGCGGTGGTGTTGTGGTTTAACTCACAGAGAGCGCTGCTGCCCGTCCTCAGCAGAGTCACCTAGGACGCCTCGAACAGATCCCCGCGACGGGAAAAGTTAGGCTGGGGCGGTGTCACCGTAGTATTCCCGGGTCAAAAATCACGCGGAAGACTACATACGAGTATTTACTGAACAAATTAGCGAAGAGCTTCGCACAGGGAAAGTAAAGAGTACCCAAATCGACGAATATGTATGAAAATACTAATGAATACGGAAAAATATTTAAAATATGTAGGGATCGTAGTAAACAGAGATCAAACCCTACATGGGTTGTAATATTAGATGTTTTGTCTTTTGAAACAAATAACAGACGTTAATTCACCAACCACTAGACCAGCTGATTTAAAATTTGTTAATTGTGTATTGAAAAATGGGTTAAAATTAACATTTGTGGGAATTTCGGTCAAAAACTTTGGATGTATAGAAGTGAATAATTTCCAGAAAGCACGAGCTAAGTCTCTGATGAAAGTAATGCAGGTACTACTACTTTCAGAATGGACTATTTCAAATTACCCTGAAGAAAGCTGCCGTTGATCCTCCTTTCAGAGCGCCGTATTTGATCTTCGTCTGCTTAGCCAAGTCTTCGGCACTTTCGATTGGTGAGTCCATTCGTTCCACAGTTAGGAATGCGGCTAAGTTGGCAGTGTACGACGAGATCATGATCAATGTAAAGAACCACCACATTCCAGCCACCATTCTAGTCGATACGGCCCTTGTAGAATGAAAAATCATGAAATTAAAAATCACTAAAAAAGGCACTTGCATTATGCCCATGAAAGTTCATCGAGTGTATAAACCCAACGTAATAGGTGGTGAGCTCTTCGTGATAGAATACACACAATTTATCGTGTGCTAGTTTTCTCACGGTGTTATCCTTCACTGTAAGAGCGTTGCGGTCTGTACATAGGCTCTAAAAAATACAAGACTTAGACTTAGCTTTCGATTGAAAGCCGTGGCAACCGCACCCTTAGGCTACACACGCACATATGTATTACACTATGCAATTAAACAAGTAAAACTAGCCAATGTACAAGACAGAAAATGTTCTAGAATAGCGAAACTCTGTAATAGTGTTGGTCGAGAAACTAGTAACATCGTTAATTTAAGTTCAACTCTTAACTAAACTTTGATGCAGCAAGCTATGGACTCTACACAAGCCAAGTCGAAATCCTTAATTAAATCGGGGAGCACTGTCTAGCAAGTCATTGTGTATGAGCAAGTTTACTACAAAGTAAAAGTAGTTGGCGATCTAAACTGGAAACTAGAAAGCTAGTTGAAATTTCCGACACGTCCCCATTCAAATAAGGAGGTCGAGCAAATACAAATGCTTTATACGAAAAGGTTTGCGACCGTTTCCATACTAATTAATGAGAGGGGATGAATAGGAAAACTGTAACAGAAGACTACATTTCCTCGGGCAAAGTTTTGCACGTGTCAATCTCATGGCGTTTGATAATGGAATTGTAGCCGTCCGTTGCGTGGATCAAATCTTGTGGACTTACTTCGGTGCGATATCCGAACCTTGCTGCATCAAGGAGCCGATAGTGAACCACAGCGAGTTCAACAGAGTGAATTGGTTCTCCAGAACCGGTGGTTCGTCAACACAGTTCCGAGGACTGTCCCACTCGTACGGGCTGAACCTGCGTCCAAAATTTGCCCATTATCGCTCAATAGTGACACATCGCTGGGATTCCTATACGTTTCGCAGCACCATGTTAGCACCACCAGACGTTAGGTGTACTAATATGGCACTGATTTGGGGACACCGGTACAGGGTTGTTGAATATCTCTGTCTCTTACTTGGGCAGAAAGTCACAGCTCTGCTGCATAAGAGATCCGATGGCGAACCACAGACAGTTTGCGAGAGAGAATATGTTTTCCATTTTCTCGCCGTCAGGTGATCTTGTCTGATGCCATTCGTAGGGAGTAAACCTAATATTCATGAAAGAAAATTAGAACACAATTAATTTAGAAAGCATATACACTCTTGAGGCGCATATTCAATTGAGGGGAAGCACTACGTACGAATCAATTAATACGGAAGGAAATCAATATGTCCCTAATTAGATTTGAACCTTCCGGAGCCACGATTTCAATGTAGAGTATGGAAGTGAGGTCTGGGATTTTCTTGAAACATTTCTTTATAGGTAGGTAATTATTTTATATGTACGAAATAAATACACATCTAGGTGCTAGGTAAATAGCCTGTAAAGCAGTACCCGGTTTTATATTTAACCCTTAAACAAACAAAGTCAAGTATATACTTGACCAACAAAATACTTTGAACCTTATTGAATTGGACCCCACTGGAATTTTCTAAAGATTTCAGAGAAGGTATCAAAGAATATAAGGTATGTAACACTACAGGACACATACCTATTTAATCATTAAACAATAATTTCACATTGTACTTCAAAGCTAGATTGTATCATAAACATCACCCGGGTTTATGTGATGGAGTCGGTAATTAGAATAACAAACGCCAATAGAGTCCAAAATCCATCAGAAAAACACCAAACCTGGTTTAATTAAGGGTTAAGGATGCCAATAAGATATTTGTGAATGTAGTTAATTTTTGGGTTCAAATACAGATTTAGGAACGGATAACAGTATTCATAATTTTTTTATAAGAAGAAAACGTAAATCTTGAGAAAAAAATTGTACAAAAAAGTACCAATACTCACCTGGCCAAAATAAACAACAGAACAGAAACACCGAGGTAAGCGGTCGCCATGTAAATCCAGACATCAAGTGATAATGGCGAGAGGAATGAGAAGAGGTTTGGAGGTTGCTTGATCGGTTTCCGGTACAACACCGATATTCCCAAGTTCATAAACGGCATTGTGAAGTCCACAACTTGTTCCCTGTTGATAATTCTCTGTTTCAATGATTGGTTATGGAATGAAAAAACATTTTAACCGTTTTCCACGCTGGTCTTCGAATAATCTTTTAAATTATGCTTTTTTCTAAGCTAGTACATTATCTTTTTAGGTAGAGTAGACTTTATAATGTTTATCTAAGTGGAGATTTTTGTGCACATTTTGTATTAAATGATATTGTTTATTTATTATATTTAATATCGTCAAACTTGGAGCGTATTTGTCACTGGGTCAACACACTTGAAGATGCCTCGTGTGAAGCTAAAAGCGTGTCACATTTTTGCTACTCGGAGTATGTAAGACCTAGCATTGCATTTTCCACATGTGATAATATGAGTTCGGACAGGCTTTGTATGTAATACACTTAAAAGCCTTTTGAGTAGTTTTTCAGAATATATTTAAGTAATTTTTACCTGTCATAAGTGATAGTAAGATCAGCAATAGCCAAATCAGCTCTTTGTTCCAGAAGCTCTCTGATCATGCCGTCCCATTCCCTTGTTTCTCTATTATAGGATCCATATCTGCCATCGGGTGCCAGTTTGAATGTATAATTGAAGCCGAGAACCTTCGATATTTCATGGATCAAGTCAATAGCATATCCTTCAAATTGAGCATTTCCAGTGAGTTTTTCGCTAGCTTCCTTTCTCATGCAATAAGGTGCACTCTGCAACAGAAAAAAAGAGTAGATTTTGGCGTAGATTTGTTATGAAGGGCCTAAATTGTTTGTTACTGTAGGATATTTAAATTGCTACCAATTTATTGATGTTGTGATGATTTCTCTAACCGTATGTTCCTACCAGCGAAACATGTACAAGAAAATCAGGTTTTTCATGGGTCAGCGCCAGGACCAGTCATTTGATCGTGAAATACGGCGAAACCAACGTACATGAATAATAACGTGTTCAAACTTTTTTCTTGTGAATGTTTGGCCGGTGGACACGTAGGGATGTGCGCAATGTGTCTGTGTCAAATAAATTGAGATAATACGTTTCTAAATCTGATAGACATCCCCAGAAGTCCTCTATTCACAAAAAAAAAAACATTATAAGTAGTTTACTCACTAGTATCGTAGTGACAATAAGTGTTTTATTCTGCAATATCTCCACAATTTGCTTCTGATTTTCACCGTAAGATCTTGTATAGTTAACGCCTTCAGACGAATTCCATATACCAGCTTTCTGAAGGCCATCTCTCGTTAATTCGATGACATCAAGTGTGAAATCGCTTCTGAAGCCTTGATGATCAAATTTGATCACTCCTGTTAGACCTTTCATTTCCACCTGTTAGTAGAAGAGTAAGTTTTTTGTTCAGATTAATCAGGTTATGGACGTCATGTAGCTGATGATGAATCAGATTATCAGTTAAAAGTTTTAACAGTTTTAATGAACAAGTGTGCTCCATCGTAGACCACATCGCTGCTTAACATCAGGCAGGATGGTGGTCAAACGCTTGTTCTTGGTGATAAAATAAAACTTCGTTTTTGTCATGTCATCATAGCTGTTGAGCTACAGAAGAATTTGCTTCGTTTTTGTCATGTTTTATTTTATCACCAAGAACAAGCGTTTGACCACCATCCTGCCTGATGTTAAGCAGCGATGTGGTCTATGTTTTATCAAAGTTGTTTGATAAAACATAATGAACATTCTCAGAATTCTTTAAAAAAAACCGTAAGTAAAAAATAAACTGCACAGTTGAACACAAACCAAAGAACTGCAATGAAATCAGTCATGATGAAAGTTTCACCACAAAGTAACAAAATAACTTTCGTTTTGTTCTTAGTTAAAGAGAAATGCCAGCAAAGACGGCGACAAACTGAAAGTTAAATTAAAGAACGAAAGTCCATAAAGGTATCAACTTGAATCGTCGACGAGTTAATGCGATTCAGGAGAGCTGAATAAGATGAATTATTTAAAGTTTTATGAATGGAAACTTGGTGTTACAATGATAAGCACTCCAAAACAAATATCAGTAAGTAGCACACGATACTGACGTATGTATAGATTTATTGAATATGGAAGAAACAAAAGAGTTAAGAGTTAAAAAGATCGTAGCAAATGGAGGTATATATTTTGGATTTACCTACACCTATGAGAAACAGTGATGATGGTATTTATGTATGTAATTACCTATGTAACAACGACCAGAGATCAGCTAACTCTTTTTGAAAAATCGTTTATAAATCTGTTATTAAGGATTGACGGTGAAGGTGTTTGAAAAAAATACCAATCCTGAGTGAACTTCTTCTTCTTCAGCATATTTATGTCCACTGCTGGACTATTGACCTAGGGTCTTACTAATAATGGCGGATTTGCTACTTCGAAGATACACAAAGCTCAACTTACTTTGTCAGTTGTATGTCAAATACAGAATAACCAGTTTTTGTAGACCTATAATAACCGTTGTATATGTGATAACGCGTTTATTGGTAAGGGGGTAAAAATATAGACTAAACGGAATTAGATTATGAGCATGGGAAATTGTACCCGATGTGAAAATATTTCAAATCTGTGAAAAAGTTTTCAGAGCCTATTACTTACAAATCGAAGGCTTAAGGCATCGACATTAACAAAATGGGATAACCATACTGTGTGTAAAAGGTCCTCGAGTAGTGGTCTTAAAAACGTTTTTGGGCTTGTCAATATGAACAACTTTTACGTTAAACAGACAATTTTCTGCCTCGGTAGATAACATTTTGTATGTAGACGAAAAATATTTTTTTCATTTTTTTGATGATGATGCATAGTTGCCATAATAAAACTTGTCCACGTTGACGAGCCCAACAACGCTTTTAAGACCATTGCTCGGGTTCTTTTTACGCGTAGCACAAACTGAATTCAAAGGTAAAAAGACTGCCGTGGTAAGAAGTGGTTGTTATTGCCAACAGGGACTTACAATCTTCATATAATTGATGAGGCTGTATCCATGGGGCCAGGTGTCCTCGGCGTCGCAGGACAGGGGCCGCACGTCGATCTGCTGCGATGTGTCCAGGTCATGCAGTGCTTTGGCGAACAGGTGAACCGCGTCGTACATCAGAGCTGTTTCCGTCTGTCACGAAATTTCATGAAATGACTAGAAGTGGTTAGGAATTTAATTCGCTACACTACGTACGATTTGATTTTATTTATTTATTTATAAGTTAAGGACAGCCAACAAGGCACACACGTATACTTACATACTATAATGAGCATTTTAATTTTACAATGTAACATGTTGCCCCACTTATAGGCTAACACTGATATTTTAATAGTAAGTATTTATTTTTATTTATTTATTTTAATACTTTATTGCACTAAAATTGTACAAAGGCGAACTTAATGCTAAAAATCATTATCTTCCAGCTAACCTTGGGCTATGCGGTGTGGTTAAGGTGGCCATATGTTTGAGGAAATAATGTAAGTAGGTAGGTAGTAAAACAATGAAGAAAAGAAAGTTAGCCAACAAAATCAATACATAGGTACACTAGTTTAACAATGGTTCACATGAATTAAATACAGTACACAACAAAAATATAAACAACAAATAGCAAACAATTTAATACAAATCACATGGAGTTGAAGATAAGGCCAGATTTTCTTCATTTTACGTTATTTTATTTTTAGAAATTCATTTCACAGTGTGTACCTAGCTGTTTTTAGGGTTCAAAGTGTTAAAGGAATATTAAAACTGTTTCGATGCCACGCGATTGGAAATGACGAAATAATGATTGCCTGAACCTGAAATCACAAATCACCGTGTTTTTATTTGAGTGCATCCTCTCCTAGCTGTCATTTTCAACCTTTAAGAAGGTTTTTTTGGCACTCGCGTACTTGTATTGACATCAAATATTTTTAAAGTATTTGCGGAGTTGACATTGTCTTAATTAAAAGATAATGTTATGTCAAGCCTCCAAAAGAACGTCAAAGGAAAATAGGTCTCACATTTGCAGAAAACTAATCAGACTATCCATTACATATTATAATCCTCTTTGTGTTTAAAATATTTAAGTTTAAACCCGCATAATTATAAGTTTAAATTATAAAATGTCAGAAAATACATCAAAACTCTAAAGTAAAATTATTATTCACTTAACAGAGTATTTAGAGGGCTATTTTCTAACTAAAAACAAGTGACAGCTCTTGCAGTAAATTCCTAACAAAATGTATTTATTTTAGCAGCGAATTAAGAGGACTCACCTTTATGAAGGTCATGTTTTCCTGCAACAAAACAATTTGAAATAAGTGCTTTGGTAATTTAAAGCTGGATTATTTTTAATTTAGAATAGGTGGTTATAAAATTTATGATAATACATCGTATAACGTTGTAGCTTCAAGGGTATTTGAGCAAAAAAAAAAGATTTGATTTTAACTATTCAGAAACATTGCAAAACATGAAGGGCTATTATTATTAATAATGGCGCAATTGCTAATTCGAAGATACATAAAGCTCAATTTTACTTGTCAGTTGCATGTTAAATACGGAATAACCAGTTCAATAGACCTATAATAAGCTTTGTATAAGTGACAACGCGTTTATTGGGAAGAGCTAGTTTAGTATACCATATTTTTGACACTAGCTTTCACTGGTCACCAAACAAGGCAAAACAAATGAATAAAAGGCGAGATTTCTCGGCAAAGCCAGTAAAATCCAGGGCCAACTCCAACCCAGGAAGGAAGGAATTTAGTACGTAGGCTGGAGGAAGTCTCAATTATCTTTCTATAGTCGTGCGTACGCTGAGCTACGGTTCTACATAATGTACTATGAGTAAGGATTGTCTTCTCCAAACGCAAAACCAAGAACAATCAGTAGCGGTTTTACAAACTTGGTAAACACTGCGCAGAAGACTACAGTATACAGCATGTTGTCCCATTATACGACTATTCTCCCCTCCTACGAGTAACGAAACAAAAATTCTTTGCAAGCGGGTTAGGCAACCGCGATAAACGCTGGGAAGAAGACTATAGTAAAAGATTAACAATACCTTGCCAGAAGTATGTCCAAGTTGTAGCTTCCGTCCCTTTCTCGCTTCATCGTACACCCAGTCTCGGATGACCTTCTGCACATCAGTACGGTCCGGGTCCAGAAGTCTCAGCGCTGTTATGTTGGTACCGCCGTATTTGAATTCTTCTAGGTCTACGCTGTGCAGGTCCTGGTGAAATACAAAAATATTGACTGATTTCCAAAATACTCTATAAATTTGCCTTTAGATTTTGTTTCGTTTTTTTCATTTTTGTCATAAACAGCTGTCGCGTAATGTCGGAATAATTATCATCGGGTATAAATTAAAATATCGACGTATATCGCCAATAACTTCGTCAAAGTTAATTAAATTGTTCTACGAAAAGAGGTAATTTATAATATACCCTCTAATTTCACATTTTTACATTCATAATACTAGGAGATAGAATCTCATGAGTCATAATAATTTGTATAAAAAAATCAAGTATTTCCCTTAATCCTTAATCAATAATAATTTCTACGATTAAATTTATTTAAACTACCTTTTAATTGAATAAAATCCGTTTGACGTATTCATGAATTAATGAGGTAGGTCATGTGTGTTTATAGGCAGTGTAGGTACGCATCGCGGATCTAATTTACTTAGTCAAAGCTGTATTTAATTGAACCAGATTCGGGAAGTGTGGGATTGTACATTTGTTCAGCGCAGCAGCGATGTGGTCTACGATGGAGCACACTTGTTTATTAGGTACCTATTCACCCGCGACTTGAAGACCAATATAATACGCCTTTTAATCTCAGAGTCAGAGAAATGGATAGATAATTATCGTTTAAAACGATAACTATTATAAACGTTTTCATCTATTAACACATGTTCTGTATGTAAAAGGACCCCGCAATGGTCTGAGAAACGTTGTTCGTCAATATGAACAACTTTTAGTATGGCAACAATGCGGGGAAATATACATACTAAATAGACAATTTTCTTTTGTATGGAGATTAAAATTTTTCATTTTTTTCGTAAAAAAAATAAATAAACTTCAGGCATTTAATCCCAAAGAGGGGTAGGCAGAGGCACTTGCTAAAGTAAATACCCACGGTTCACCAAGCGTGTTTAACCCAACGTCACAGGGGTGAGCCCATCGCCGTTATAGGGTTCACACACCTTGTGGTGTGCGGGTTTCATCATACATAGGCTTCAAAAAGAGTCCCATTGGTACACGTCCACTAGCCGGACTCGAACCCGGGATCTCCCGGTTACAAGTCAAGGACCCGACCAACTGGACCACAGACACCTTTTTTCGTTTCACCGCATTATCGTCATGATAAAAATTGTTCAATTAACGAGCCCAGCAACGTTCCTATGCTATTCGCGTTCCTATTGCTCGGGGTCCTTTAGTCCCATTGTACGTCATAAAGTAATGGCGGCTGTACACAGTCGCCGAGGTACCCTAAGACAGGTCGAGATCGATTATCAGATTTATGAGATGACGCTTTTGTCTCATCCCGCTCTCCTTCGCTCCGACTCAGTCGATTTCGGTTACTTGTTGTCTTTTGGATCGAGTCGAGAGAAAGAATCTGGTTCAGTAAGAGAGACAGAAGAGAAGAGAAGACCAGTGATTTCTGCCAACCTTTCTGCAAATATATTGCGTATGACTGTATGTATATACATACACACATAGATAAAATACTCAAGACGTTCACAGAAAATGCTTCAGCTCATCACATAAGCATTATATCGGTGTCTTGAATTGAACCCGCGTCGTCGTACATCCAGACATTTATAATTCGAGCAAAGACCTAAAGCACTAATTTTGCAAAAATACTTACCAGAGATGTAATAAGGTAGCTGTGGTAGTCAGACATCATGCCGATCTGCTGTGCCTGTTGCAGAACGTCACGGATCCTCTCCGTGGCGCAGTCTAGCACTATGTGGGATTCTGCTGAATTCTTTATCTGCTTCAGTAGAGGCCTGGAACAAATAGGTTACTGTAGCATTCATATACGTCATAACGTAATGAATATACCCTGAGTAGTAATCAAAGACTCCTCCATCTGCTACTTTACATACAGTCATATCTCTTGTTTCATCTATGTGCATCTAGAAGGAAGTATGGAACCCGCGATCCTTGTCTCAGAACTTCACTTATCCAAATCGGTCATGCTGAGGTAAAACTTTTTTTAGAGGTTTAACAATAATTTAGATTTTTTCCTCACTGTCGCATCATTTTGAGTTACCTGCCAAAGTTGGTACAGTTCATTGTACATAAACCCGTAAGTAATGAAATTCTTGTCACCATGCAGCCATTATGCCTTCAGCAAGTTGGTTGGATCGGATATCGCTCTTTCTATCAGCTCGCATGTATAAGAGCGGAAGAGCTATGCGTGGACTTCACTAGAAGTACGAATGAGACGAGCACTATTTATGCTGAGCTAAAGATTAAGACTATATAAAACACCTACCTGTAATCACGTGAATCCGGCAGCTGTCTGACAGAGACCGGCAGTTCCGAGGGTCCGTGAGCTTTCAGAAGCTCCTGGAGTCGCACAAGGCCGTCGCTGTTCTCGTACACGATGGTGAAAGACCGCCAGCCCCACGCGCGCACCAAGTCCACGTATGCCTTGGAGTTTTTCAAATATAAGTAACTTTATTACCACTATTCTGTCATTTATGTGGTCCATGATGGTTCACACTTGGTTAACTAAAAACTAGGTTCGGAACTACTGATTAAATTATGGTGAATTTTATCATGACTTCAAAGGTGTGGAAACACTCCATGTCAGAGCTTACTCTATGAGGTATCTATCATCACATATCATCAGAATGAACGATATTAACACATGGTGCATTTTTTACCGTTGACTCAATGAATGCATAACTGATGTACTTACAGCTAAGAATTAGGAGATAATACATACCCTGCTCAGTGCAGCAGGATGAGGGTACAAGTTGACCAAGCACGACTCCCGTCTAGTGCGGTAGTCCCACCTGGTCTCCAGGTGTGGAAGCTCCATAGTGTCGCATATGGACTGAACGTGAGCTGCTGCCGGCGCTGACTGCGGACCAAAGATGGCCGCCACACCGCTTCGCAGGAGGTGGCATACTGGGTGATAAATATACAATTACATTAACGCCTTTTTATCTCAGATCCAGAGTGGTGTATAGGTAATGTCACCAAACGGTATATAGGTGATATTTAACATAATAGGTGTCACGCACATTTCCGTTTATGGGGTCTAATCTTATAGAGTGGATTGGCGCATGTGTGCAGCTCTGCCTAGGTACGTTCTACGTTAAATCAAAATCGTTAGCGGAACCCCAAAAACCCTATGTCAAAAACGAAAAAGTTTTCAATTCTTCATATTATAAACTAACGGATCAATTGCCATTTTACATAAAGAGGAGAAATTTATTTTCGTTCTTGACATATAGTTCCTTGTCCGAGTTTCGCCAGTTTTTTATTTAACCTTGTATTTAACATACTCACATCAAAAGTGTCATCAAAGAAGAACATTTTAGAAGATTGCAATAAAGAATATATTTTACAAAAACTGAATTCATTCATAATTTATTCAAAATGTGGTGATAAGTCATTGATACAGGCATGGGGAATTAGGTAGGATGGTATCCTATCCAGAAGATTAGTTTTTTTTTTGAGCTAAAAATGTTCTTGATCCCTAGACACTTTTGATGTGTGTATAACAATACTCCGACTACAAGTCGAGTGATATATCACAGCACCACCACAGGGATCTTTATAATAAAGGCGATGAGTTGGAAATTTTGTCAACAATATCTTTAAAATTTATGACACAAATTGGTCATCACGACTCCAAACTTTATATTAACAAGAGAACTTTGAACGCTAACGTGAGTTTGCTAATCGCTGGCATTCAAGACGATGAAAACATAAAGTTTGATGACGCCTGAAGACGTGACGAGAACGGAACGCGAAGTCTTTGTGATGCGGTCATCAGTGCCACAGAAAGAGGAGGGGGATTATGTGGTGGCAATAACGTGCGCTATAGAAACTGACATCAGCTTCTCTAGCAAAGCGCACCGAGAAATAAATGCCAGGTGGACATACCATTTACGCGAACCAAACGGTTTTCGTTAACTTTCATAGGATGTGGAATGACTTGCCGGAGTCTGTGTTTTCTGTGCAGTATAGTCTGGAGGTCTTCAAGTCACTGGTAAATAGGTACCTAATGGAAGTGTTTACTTAACATCAGGTAGGATGGTGGTCAAACGTTTGAACGAAGTGTTTAAAAAAAAGCCCACCAACATGACATAATGCAGCATGACTTCGGGGTCATGATCCAGACCCACTTTTTCTTACTCATCAAATGCTAGCGATTTCAATAATACCAATACTTCTTTTCCTAAACAATATTTTTTTCAAATAATGATAATGTATGTGAACATACATTTTGTTGTAAATGTTGGATATGAAAAGATACATTACACAAGACACTTAAACAAGTTTTTAAACGTCTCGGTCACAAAAACGACTGTATTGTTAGAATCGCTACAATTTTCTGAGTTAGAAAAAGTCTGACCGGATCATGACCAAAGTCAACCTGAATAAATCTGCAACCTGCGAATCGTTGAAGCAAGCGATATAATTATCACAGAGCGTATTTCATTTTATGTCGTTCTACGCCTCCAGCAACTAGACGCTCACGTCTCCAGAGAAAGAGAAAAGACTCGTAGGCCGAAAAGTATTACGACAGTTGTGAAGTTGTTCCTTATAAATAAAACGTTTTTTTCCACTTAATTAAGGGATGGTCGTATTGTGGATTGTTTTGGGAATATACATGATACTTTATAAATCTTAGAGGGACAAAGGTATAATTGGATCGAACTTTACCTATTCCATTTCCCGGATGTTCGTACGTATGAAATGAAAGAAGAAACAATATAATATGCTTCTTTTTTTTCAGATATCCTCTCATTATTGCTCTACTTCATAAACATGGGAAAGAGGTTAGAGAGTCACTGACTGTACTCCTTCGCGAAATCTATTCCGAGCTCATATTCAAATCTCTTTACTAAACACAGCTTATTTAAATAATGTTGTAGACGTTAGCTTCTATCCCACTCAGAATCTTGTTTTAACATAAAATTGTTATTCCAAAAAGACTTGAAGAATCGACATTATTTTGCTATGATTTATATTGTTTGCTAGCTCGTTTATCATTTACTATGAATTAAGTAGGTACTAACCGATTATTTGGGTAAAATAATGTAGAGAATTCACGATGTTGGGCTCGTATGAACAACTTTTCCTACGGCGACAATGCGCGGAAAAGAAACAGGCGCCATACTTATTTAAGTGACTTAACAAAATAGTCGTGGATGTTTTCGACAATTTAACAAATTAAAAATCATGAAAAATCTGTCCAGTCGTTTTAAATTTATATTCAGTGTCACTAACCTGTCTCTGTTTTAAAATCTTTATTCTCGGAGTCTCATACAAAATAAAAGCCTGCTCAAAAGATAAAACAAATTACTCCCAAGCCTGCATATTAAAAAAGACGCTAAAAGCACGTCATATAATAACTGTTCAAAAAATATCTTGAGACGTAGTCTTTTGTGTAAGGACCTTATTTTATTTAAGTATTGTAATAATTCTTTGCCTTTTACTTTTTATTGCGTATAAAGTCTTTAGAAACAGACGCATTGCTTTTCAGAAATGGCATAACATTGAAAAATATCTCGTTGTATAACTATGAGACTCACGAAATTACTTGAAGCTAGTTTAATATAGTCCATTGCTGGTGGTATTTTTAAGAGCGGTCCGTTTTTTGTTTTATTTTTCTGTTTTTTGACCAGCTGTGGGATTCATGCGGCTGATGATGAAGATGATGAATCTAGATACTGAATCCTATCCTATCCAACGTTGGTAAATTATGTGTAAAATTGGTAATGTACCTTCTTCTAAGTCAGTAACTGCTATTAATATCACAGTAACATTTATCATAACTTTAACCCTTAATCAGACAACATTAGGTGTGTTTCTGATGGATTTTGAACTCTATTGAAGTTCGTTATTCTAATTACCGACTCCGTCACATAATCCCGGGTGATATTTTTCATAAAATCTAGCTTTTAAGTACAATTTGAAATTATCGTTTAATGTTTAAATAAGTATATGTGTGTCTTGTAGTGTTACATACATGTGATTATTCTCTGATAACTTATCTGAAACCTTCAGATAATTCTAGTGCAGACATTCAATAAGGTTCAAATTATGTGTTGGTCACGTGGCTATATAGCTAGCCGTTGTTTGATTAAGGGTTAAAGAAAAATGAATCGAATTCATCCAGTGTCATTTGTCAGATTTGTGGTTTCCCTATAGATGCCATTGTCAGAATTGAACCAAATGGGGAATTTCCTTTGACGTTTTTCTCATAGATTTTCGGGCTTAGAACTGTCATCTGTCAAAAAAACGACAAAGATGTCAAAAACGGCAAAGATCCATTAAAATGCGAACAAACGGGTAGCACCAGCTTCCAAACAAAGTCATCAAAACGCAGTCAAAACTTTGGAGGTAACAAACATAAAAATATGCAGTGGAATTGAAAACCTCTTTTTTAAATAGGTTAATAATAAGCGACCGACACATTCTCGTTTTACAAATTTTAATGAACCTAGCTTACCCGACGCTATCGCTAGCAAATAATTATTGGCACAAATGACAGAGGTACTATGAAATATCTGTCATAAAATAAATCCATTTGGGTCATAAATGAAAAACAATAACCGTTAATGGTCCATTAATTTTAGAAACGCGGAGGGAACACATTTCACTATTGATTTATTTTAATTATTGTGTTTGCTATTTCTAAAAACACATTCATTACAAAATAACATGATTAACATCAAGCAGGATGGTGGTCAAACGCTTGTTCACTGTCTTAAAAAAAAAACATTTCAGTACCAAAATTCATATATGTATAGTTAGAGTCGTATTCACTAACCTTTTAGCTAATACTGTCTTATATATCAGACAGATCACACCAGTACTTTTGATTAATTCAAAATCACGAGAACAAAATATATCATTTGGCGGTTAAATGGTTCAAAAACATTGACTAACTACCTGTCGTAAAACTATTTGACCGTATTTATAGTACATGTTTAACTAGATTTTGAAATCGTTACTAGCAGGGCACTAGCGATATTCTGTAACTTAACTTGAATTTCACTTATCAAAATATCGTAGCATATAATGAAGACAAGTGGAGGTCCATGATCTGGTCACGATGCCTACTCCTCTTGGAAATGGGCGTGACGTATATTGTATGTATGCATTATATGTATAGTAGAAGTAGTATAATATAGTATAATATACTACTTCTACTAAAGGCAGAGATAATAGACCTTCTGGTATTACACTGATATACAGATGTGACAACGAAGTATTTTTTTTAATTTAGTTTGCTTTTTTCCCAAAAGATGACGCTACGGTGTTCTATGTCGATCATCAGTCAAACCCTCTGACCGGAACTTCTTGCAACAACTTCAATCAATATTACACATGTCGCGACATGCTATATATACGGCGATTGGCAAACATCTGTCATTCTGATTGACTCTGATTGACAATCTACACAGAAACCAGTAGTGACCTCTATGTCATAGAGGATTTTAAAAGGAGAGATTCAAACATTTGTTATTCGAACTTTTAACCCGTCGGGTTTTAAATCTTTGACAGTACGTACGCACGTAGTAAGAATATTTATGAACACCCCTTAGAAACAGTATGCTTTGTTAATGGCATATCAATTTTGCAAACACAGTATTTCAAGAAAAGAATGAGTCCAGCCAAAGTTCTATTACGAGTACCTACGTCAAAACTTTTCTCGTATCAAAGTTTTGAGGTTTCAAAAGTATTGCTTGAACTTAATCAAAGAAATATAAGAGACAAGTTTTCTTTTGTTGGATCTCGAATAGCTTTATAAATTGTCTGCAATTTATTATCAATATTCCGAGAAGAATGTTTCTCAGCAGATTATGAATTGATCATGATTTGTCTTAGACGAAAGAAAAACGTTAGTCGGTATTTTTTTAAGGTTGACATTTGAGTTTTTCGAAGAAGTTTTTCTTGAGCTCAGCAAAGAGACAGTTAATGTACCTTTAAAAGGTGAGGCATCTTTGTAATTCTTATTTTAAGCACTTTGTTTTTTTTATGGACAGGTATTTGATTGTCTGAATGTCAAGTGACTTTCAAATCCCGATTTCTAATTTGAATGATGTTCGCTGCTTCTATTACGAAAGTAAAACACTTACTCTCTGTTTATTAAGATCGACTTGGTATCGATTTCACCATTTTCTTTCGGAGTTTTAAAGTTGATGCAGAACCTAAATGCAATTATTTCTTTATGAGACTTGGATACATTTTAACGCTTTTTAACGGTAGAGAACTCATATCATTTGCATAGTACTTTTAATTTATTACTACTAATTGTATACCTAACATGGAACCTATTCAGTCCGTACTACTGTAACGTTTTTGGAAATAAATGTATTTATTATATCAATATGATTGGTACAGTACTATCAGCTACAGATAAAGCAACTTTTTCTGAAGTCTAAGTTCTAAAAATATTTCGAATTCATTTCATTCGGATTTTAGCTAACGGTAATTATTTCTTAGTACCCTCTTGACTAAGATACCATGAAATTGAATAACAATAATGTTCCTACATCCAGGAAATATTAAGGCTTCTCGTCTCACGAACGAGAAAAAGTAACCGACTTCAGCGGATAACTTTCACGTTGATGATTCTTTTTTCCTGGAAAGGTGACATCCCAAGGATTGCTCTATGACAAGGAAAGCAGGATAATATGATAATCATATACCAGAGGCATAAAGACAAACACTCGCACATCTCCACTAATTCTCGTTTATCGACGAATGGCGTAAAAGTTATGCACTTAATAAAAAAAAACACATTGTACTTTGTCACTCCAAGACTGCATAAATGTCTATGTCGTCTGATTATGAAGAATCTTTGTTTCGGTGAAATAAAAACGATGGTCAAGAATAAACCTAACTTGACAGGAACTTCTTATTTGCGTTTTTGTAGTGCTTTATACATAACTACTATACATACTCTACTATATAAATTTATCAATACATAGTATATAAAACGAAGTCGCCTCCCGCTGTCTGTCCCTATGTATGCTTAGGATTTTGTTGCGGTTTTCTTTAGTAGATAGATTTGTTCTCGGGGAAGGTTTACACATATAAAACATGTATATACTAGCAGGGAAATAATGTTAATTGCCGGGTTAGCTGGTATAGTATAAGACAAAGTCGCCTCCCGCTATCTGTCCCTGTATGCTAAGATCTTTAAAAGTACGCAACGGATTTTGATACAGTTTTATTTAATAGAGTGGTTTTAGAAGAAGGATTTTATGTATAATAAATTCATTTAATAGCAAGAAACACTATTAATAATACATAATTGGCAAAACAACGTAACGGTAGTCCAATATAATTGGCATTTATGAACAAGCCACCCCTCTGATAAACCTACTCAAACACCAGTACCAAAACAAGACAGCAAGAAATTAGTACTTTGACAAAGGTAAATTGGTTATTAAGTCTTACCTCGTTTGGAAGCATGAAAGCTGTCTTGAGGCGAGATGGTCTCGACTTGGGCAAGCAGCTTAGCCCGAGGCAGTATCGCCCGGTCTGCGTTCACTCGCTCCACTGCATAACGGAAAGCTATCTCCTGCTTGTCGTCTTCAGGATGAAATAGGCCACCTGTTAAAGAAATATTTACTAAAGTTAACATTCTAAATACACTCGGGAGTAATGAAATCGACTCATTTTATTACTGCAACCAGTAGTAAACTGACTCGATTTCACTGCTCCCGAGTGTACTTGGATCTGCATTGGGAGGTTGCGGGT
>SJJU01002133.1:0-53050 GCA_012932125.1 Conopomorpha cramerella | reverse complement strand
AAAACTGGACGAAAGTAATCCAATTTGTGCAACTGGTTAAACAGGCGGTTCAACATATTGAAATACCTAACACTCTGCGAAATATGACCTTCCTATATTTAAACTAACGAAAAAAATATTTCCCCACCAGTGGTAAAGCCGATCCGACACCAGACCACCGCGTCACTAGCCCGGGTGGTACCGACGGTGGGACTGCGGGACTCCGAGCCGGACTTCACCGGTGCCATCGCCAACGTCACTGTGCCACTCGGTAGGGAAGCTGTGCTCACATGCTCCGTAACCGACCTTGGAGATTATAAAGTAAGTGTTTACGACTGTACTTCTCATTACTTAACATTTTAACAGAGAGTCTGCTTGTTAGTACCTACTATCATCATCATCAGCCACATGACGTCCACTGCTGGACGAGGGCCTCCCCCAATGATTTCAAATATCAATTATGAGGAAATGCCAATGAGCGCCACGCTTGGCAGGCGGATTGCCGCTCGCAGAAGTGTTGTGGTTTAACTCACACAGAACTCTGCTTCCCGCCCTTACAACCCCCAATACGGAACAAGTTGGGCTGGGGTGGTGACACGTGATAGACGGCTGACGGCGAATAGAATACACGTGTCACCACCATTTAGCATAATACGACATTGTGTCTCGATTTTTTACGGATAACTGACACTGCCCCTGTCGCCTTTCCCCTTTAATATGCATACCGGGTGTTGGTGCTCTGTTAAATTATTTACCTATAGTACTCGTTCAAGACAATAATAGGGTTCAGTCACAGGTAAATAATGAACAAGTGTGAAATATCCTAGACCACATCGCTGCTTAACATCAGGCAGGATGGTGGTCAAAAGGCTTGTTCACTGTGTTAAAAATAAATTAGTTAAAAAAAATGTTAAGTTCTGAACGAAAGCTCCGCTAGGTTAATCTCTCCGTTTACCCGTGATGCTCTCCCAAAAGACAATTCATACTTCGTTTGTAATAATGCTGTGTCCCGCTATTTATATTAGGGAAGTCAAAATTAAATGTATGCAATGCAATGCAGTGCATATAATTGTTTTATTTTTATTTCTACACCGTCCTTAGTTTAATTACTTTTGTGGGATCAAAGACAGAGACTGGGCCACCTCCCCACCGGGGATAAATCGTTATTGTTGAGCTCTAGTCTATTTTGAGTGCCGCTGTGAATTCTGGTAGAACAGCTGATTTCCTGTCACCAGAGATAATTGTGACTCAGGTAAATGTCAACTGTAACTTTTGTAATACACAACCGCTGGCCTAAGATTACAAACAAACACGTCACAGGTTAAATATCAAAACATTTGCCAAAATTAATTATAACTTGTCCTGAAATATTACGTGTAGTAACTTTACTTAACTTAACTTAAAGGGGCCCCATCCTTACGTTGGTGTACTCTACGTAATTTAATACTTTGAACTAAAATCTGACGTGTATTACAATATTTACTTTGTTTAAAGTTTCAGCTGAAGTTGGTTTTATTGCGAATATTTCATTTCGTTGTTATGGCAGGTTGGAAATGAAGTACTTTGTAGTTTTACATATTGTGTTATCAGGTTCAATCTATTCAAACACTTATACAACGTTAGTTTGTTGGCGTTGGCGAAACTCTGATGATACCAATTGACAACTTTCCCCAAGGAATCCTATTTTAGAAACGAAAAAAAACACCTTTTCATATAAAATGGCAATCAGCTGATCGGTAAATTTGTATGAAGAGGTAATTTTTTTTCCCTTTTTGACATAGGGTTCCTTAGGGAAAATGTTTGGTCTCATGAGCTGAGTTAGTCCCTCGTGTATCGCCAACATTTTTGTATCAACGTTGTATACATAAAAGAAAGTCGTGTTAGTTACACTATTTATAAAACAAGAACGTCTGAACCAGACGGAAAATTGGTGTGAAGGTAGCTTAAGACCAGGAGACGGACATAGGCATACTTTTGTCCCGATCCCTTGGGACGCGTATATAGGGTTTTATAGTTTGTATAAAATACTGCAACTTCGCGAAGGAAATCGCGTGGCGTTTACTAGTATCTAAATAATTATGTACGTTCACAAAATATCATCGGCGCAGGTTGTAGACAGCAACATCAAACCTTGTCAAGTTCAAGCAGAGCTTTCCTAAATGAAGCGATGATCAGGACATATAAATTGCTAGCAACAGTGTTTCAGTATAAACTTTCCTCAAGAATCACTCTATCTAAAAAAACCGCATTAAAAATCGTTGAGTAGTTTAAAAGAGCTAAGCATACATAGGGACGGACAGCGGGAGGCGACTTTGCTTTGTACTATGTAGCGACTGATTGTGACGTAGTAGGTAAAACATTTTATTCAATAATTTATCAATCATCATCACTTTGACACTAAAAATGTAAACGCATTTGTATTGCAATCGAATTCATACCTAGTGAAGCATTAAAAAAATCAAATAGGTTGTCAACTTCACACATTTTTTTATGTGTGCACTCACACCCGTGGTCACGCATCTGGAAAGAATAAAAAAATAAAAACAAAACTGACGACATAATCAATATCACACCAATAGTGAAAAAAATGTGTACCAAGAGTTTTTTTTTTAAATTTCATTGTAAATCAAACGGGACAGTTTCGAGCCTCGCTCATACCTCATTCGTTACGGAATGACAACTTTTGGCGTCCGGTTTTACGAACTCTGGCAACTGAGCTTTAAATAGAAGCTTTTAAGTTAAAGAGCACTTTAAAGTTGTTACATTTTATTAGTGCATTAGGGTAAGCTTGTTGTGTCACGAAACAGGCGATGTTTTGGGGAGTTTTAGTGACAGCGATGATTAGAGTTTATGAAGCAATTTAGAATGAATGTAAATTATATAGCCGTGTGGTGACGGTGAATAGAACACATGTGTCACCACCCCAGCTCATCAGTCCATCATCCATAGTGGAACTGTTAGGCGACCGAGGGAATACTCCAGAGGACGGCCAACGGCGCTCTCTGTGAGTCAAACCACAACACCACTGCGATCGTCAACCCGCCTGCCAAGCGTGGCGATTATTTTCCCCTAATTGATCATGGAAATCACCGGACGAGACCCTCGTCCAGCAGTGGACGTGGCTGATTATGATAATGAGCACCTTTTTTTCTGTACCTGAAATATGAAGTTTCGACGGGAAAAATAACGGATTAAAAGTAATTCCGGCTTTACAGCGAAATACAATACATAAAGGGATAATACCAATGCACTCTGCGTACGAAAAAAAGCAGTTAGTGCAATTGGCAACTGGAAATAAATATCTCCTATCTCGTATATTTTTTTACCCATGTCACAGCCATTCGCATTTGTTGATTGCAACACAGGATTAACAGAATAAAATAAAGAAAAAAGAAAACAAAATCCAACGCAGGGAACTGTACTGTTGTTTCGTGTAAAACGTTAATCTATTTAACTCCATTAAAATCATGTTTTCTTTCCACCTCTCGAATCCACAACTAAGTAATCACGTAAGTTTTTATGCAAAGAAAAAAAATATGTCTATATATATAAAACTCAAAGTTCTGACTGATTCATTCATCGCTGACTCTTGAACGCCCAGCTCAAACCCTAGAAAGCTGAAATTTTGCAAACGGGGGTAGAAGTTTATATGAGAAAAACCTTAATTTTGGAGTTATGGTTATAAAACTTGATGGTAGTATTATTGACTTGAAATCAATACTGAATCTGCGCGAGTGAAATCGCGGGGCGTCCACTAGTAGTCTTATATTTCAATAGAATAGTTACCAGTTCACGACACATGAACTACTTCCGTCTTACCAATAAGCACGATGTGATTTGAGGCCATCAGCGCTAAAGTGGCCTAAGCCACAATTTTTCATATACCGACTTAGTACGGCAATTGACTATAAACATGACAAAATAAAATCATTCATGTTAAGGAATCCATAATTATAATTACAAAAAGTAAACATTTGGACTCAAATAAGCTTCCATAAAATATTTACACACATAAGTCAAACTCATTATTATAAAAAAACTCCTATATCTCCATACTGATGGTCTTGGGTTAAGCCACTTCAGCGATGTCGGCCTCATTTATACCCAAGTTATTACAGGTCTACTGAAACTTGTAAACTTAACATACAACTGACAAATTTGAGCTTGGCGCTTTTACTATACAAACCTGTTAACTTGATAAATATTTTTTCTTTAATATCCAATAACACTGCTGTCATACGTAGAAAAGGCGTAACGTCACTTTATTTTCCTGGGAATATGTGCTTAATTACCGACTGAGCTTTAAGAACCCTTAGAGGTCATCATTCTTCGCCTAAAGGCAACTTGTGTCTTTCTTAATAAGTGGCAGAATAATTCTTACTTCTATTTAATTCCAAATAATTTCTATTCCCGGTATATTTGTCTAGTCTAGTACTTTTCCGAATAGTCGAAGTTAATTTGATCTTTGTTGTTTCGGAGGTACTTTTGTATTTAATTATACCTAGTATTTAAATGTCTATCTATTGTTCTAAATACTCAGACTGTTTCTGATTGAAATAGAATTACCTTCATATTAAAAAATACGTTTCAATGTCTAGCAATTTTAGTTTTTCCTACTGTCAGACAAATCCATCACGTGTAGTGGCTCAGGCAATAACGCACGAGTGGCCACGGGTATGGGTTTTAACGGTTGTGAGTTTCACATAAGCCAGCCCACTTGTCCCTGCTTGCGGTGGAGTAGCCATAACGGATTTTAAAAAAATCGGCTAGTCATTCCAGATTCCTTAGATGATGCATCCATCACAAGGAAATACAGAATGACTTCGGGGTCACGATCCGGGATATTTTTTTTACTCAGCAAATAAACGCGATTTCATGGGTATACTTCTTTTCCTGAACAAAGTCTTTTTTTGTTATAAATTATGTTTCTGTGATGATAAAAAACGACACATTTAAATGATTTGAACAAGTTTAAAGTGTCTCAATCGTTGTCTGATTACACAAGAACACATTAACACAAGTGCTTTAGCTACTTAACATGGGATGAAAGCAATGTGTGTGTTGTAAAATATTTATTTATTTATTAATTACAAAAACAACTATACAGCCAGCCCGTATAGTCAGCCCGTATAGATCCGAGTGTATGTTTGTATTTTTTTACTTTACGTATAATTTTATTTCTAACACTTTGCCAAAGATCGTCTATGGCGTAGTGGTTGGGTACTTGCAGCTGCGATAGGTAGGTTTCAACCTAATCCAACTTCGGGTTTCGCAATGTTCGACTCCAGCCCCTCTAGAGCACAGCACTACAAGAAAGAAGTGACAAGATACGTCTTGTCTTGTTGTTATACGTAACGCGCTGCGATTTGTTGAAATAAGCTGAGTCGCATGAAGCGTGACATAACAGCCAATCAGAACGCATTAATTATTCTATGTCGTGTTCTTCTTGCCCCGCGTGCTCGGCCTGCAGCTAGGACATCTCGGTCTTCAGAGTACATAGGTACCACGTAATGGTCACACGGTGAAGACAACATCGTCTTGGACTCGCATTCCACAAGATGTTTGAATCTGTGAACCCTCATCCCCTGTCTCATTGGGTTAAATACGCTTGATGAATGGTGGGCATTTGCTTAACAACTACCTAACAGCTGCCTCTGCTTTGGTAATAAAAGGCGTGAAGAGTATTTATTTTTTTGCTAAAGTTCATTGACCTACTACTATATATCATTAAGTCTTAAAGTAACAAAGAACAGAAAAACCTACGTTGGTAGTTAGGTACTTTTCTTTTTATGTGTCTGCAATGTGAAAAACAGAAAAAGTACAAGTCGAGGTTTCACTTTGAGGTTCTCTACATTGTGGAAAATACTCATATTAGCTTTAATAAAGGTGTAATATTTCATAATTATGTCAGGTAAAAAAAAACGAAGTTAAGTTTTTCTCATTTCTGTGTAAATGTACAGTTAATTAGTTAGGTGGTAATTTAATTTTATTTACGCATCGTCGTTCTTGGAAAGATATCCGAGAAAATAGTTTCGATAGACGCAATACCGTAAAGGTATGTCATATTTTTTTATTATTTTCTTTTGTGGTGTATGCAGTGTTTGTATGTCATAAAACCGAGGGGTCTCTCACTCGTGGCGTGGAACTTATTTCTTTGTTTGCGAAGGACAAAAATTGAAATTATGTGATATGATATGACACTTTGTAATACTAACGCTACGCCCTAAATGAGCTGTGGTAGTGCCAACTGGCATGGACTTGAAGAATGTCCCTGATTCCGAGAAGGGTAGCTGAAGGTCATTTGAGGGATATTAGTAAGTAGGAGCCCGTTATCGTCAGAGAGGGTTTGTCCACGACAATTTCCTCCTCGCTTAGAAAAACAAAAAAGGGTCCATTGACTAAGCGACTTGGAGCCAAAATCACTGTGTTGCGTGTACTATCGAGACTCCACGGGTATATATGCATATTATGTATAGTTTGAAGCCTTTTTAAGACAACAAGCACACCAATATATTACCATTATAAAAATGTTATATAATTTCATATTACATTTTGGTGTAGGTACTTACACATACATTTATTTTAATCATATAATCTTGATTAATTTTTTATTTGATTCATTTTCGCCGTGATACCTACCTAGACATGATATTTTAAATGTGAACTAGTTCGGTTCGTTACGTGCTTCGTTACGCATTGAATTCATTTGGTAGAAAAAAATGTGATAAATGAAGAACCACTCGATCGATTACATAATCGATAGTTTGCACATGCAAACTACATATAAACCATCAACACACATCAAATGTGTCAAGAACATTTTTAGCTCTAAAATTAGCTCTAATTCATTTAAATCAAATCTAATCTTCTGGATTGGACCTAATTCACCATGCTTGTATCAATGACTTATCACCACATTTTGAATAAATTATGAATGAATTCAGTTTTTGTAAAATATATTCTTGATTGCAATCTTCTAAAATGTACTTGATCCCTAGGCACTTTTGATGTGTGTACTAAATAATCTCTGAAGGATCGCATCAGAAATTAAGTGATCCGACATCCGAGAACCAAAGTCATCAACATAGCTCATTGGTTTAGCAAGCTGAAGTGGCAGTGGGCCGACCATATTAGCCGTAGAACCGATCATCGTTGGGGCAAACGAGTTCTTAAGTGCAGACCGCGTCTTGGCAAACGGAGTGTAGGACGCCCTCAGGCAAGATGGACTGGTGATATGCGCAAGATGGCTGGCAGAAGCTGGATGCAAGAAGCCGAAAACAGATCACAGTGAGTGAGAAGGGAGCGGCCTTTGTCCGGCAGTGGACAAATATGAGCTGATGATGATGATGATGAAATAAGCCGAATAAAGCTTAAATATTTGGTTTGGTAAGCTGAGCCCGTTCTTGAGTCATAAAATTACAACGAAAAGTGGCATTGATTTTTTTATATATTGATTAATGCACACTGGAGTTTATGGTTGTGCGAATTTCCCATAAAACCATACAAAGTGTGTTTGATGTATGTACGGAACCCTAAAAAACAAAATGTAAAACCACCCAACGAGCGCCTTGTTCTCCTCAGCGCTAATGGAACACATGGGTACGCAAACAGCCGCGTAATAAAAATGATCATAAACGAACCTAATACTTAGTTGGTTGTTGGTTGAAGATCAACCAGAAAAAAATGAGCCCTACGCTCGGGAAAAAAGAGGTTTTCGCTTAAAATCGAATGATTAAAAAGGATTTTATTTTTGGTTATAACATACCTAAAGGTACAAATAAACAGAAACTTGAACTTCTAGAAAAAAAATATTAACTAGTAGACGACCGGCGACATTATGTGTATCTGTGTTTTTTCACTATGTGGTGACGGCGAATACATGTGTACTCCAGCCCAACTTTTCCCGTCGTAGGGGTCGTAAGACGCGACCGTGGGAACTCTCCACAGGAAGGGAAGCGCTCTTTGTCTAGTCGCATCTCTCCTGTTGTCACCTGTGAGTTGAAATGTACCAATGCGATCGCCAACCCGCCTGCCATGCGTGGCGATTATTGCCATTTCGTGCAAATCTTTGGCGGAAGGCCCTCGTTCAGCAGTGGACGTCATGTGGCTGATGATGATGTGTTTCAGTAAATGAAAATGAAAAAATGAATGAAAATGAAAAATAGAGTATTAAGCATATTCAAAATTACAAGTTTGCTGGCTGCCCCTGTTAAGTAAAAACCTGCGTTAGGGGAGGCCGCTCTTTCATATGTAGGTAGGTAAGTTGCTTAATTAAACATAAATTATAATAAAATGTAATAAAATAAACAATAACACATCGATTTAACCGCAAAGACACTACAATTCGACACGAGATTTACAGCTGCAGGCAAGCATCATAGGCTGGCATAAATGTGTCATTTATATCACAGTTATTACACTGATTGTACTGAAACTGGTTATTCCGTATTTGTCAACTATAATACAACCTGAAATACAACTGAGAAGTTGAGTTGAGTCTATCTTCGTAATAGTTACTGCACCAGCATCCCTAGCAAACGCGTCAAGAAAGACACGACATAGAAAAATACGCGCTATGATTGGCTGCTATGACACACATTGTACGACATAGCTTGTTTCAACCAATCGCAGTGCCCGATCTGTCTTGTCATATTGTCTTTCTTGGAGCGCTTTGCTAAGGGGGAGTTACTATACTAGGTAGTACCTACATTATTAGTGCGAACCGCCAGGATGTGGAATGACTTGCCGGAGTCTGTGTTACCTGCGCAGTACAGTCTGAAGGTCTTCAAGTCGCGGGTAAATAGGTACCTAATGAACAAGTGTGCTCCATCGTAGACCACATCGCCGCTTAACATCAGGCAAGATGGTGGTCAATCGCTTGTTCATGGCAAATATTCCCATGAAATGTAAAGTTAAACAAACAAGGAAAGATTTTTTAAAGTCAGTCTATTGCTTTCTAAACCTTACACCTTTATGATATCAATATAGGTGACATTCAGAAGCTAAAAGCCTTAGGAAACGTATACCTAACGTTACGAAAAGCTTAGTTACTTCCCAGCTGAGGAATTTACTGGGACATTTATATTATTTGTCGTCATTGTGCAAGTAGTTCCGCCATTAGGAAGTTCAAGTTAACTGGTTGAAAGCTTGCCTCGTTGGAAGATTATGTACAAGTAGAAGGAGAATGTCGCCGCTCTAAGCCGCTTAGGGGGAAGTTTGCCTTCGCTAATACCTACTACCAGAAAATCATTGACACTGCGCCACTCAATACAAGTTACATAATTAAAATAAGAGGGGCTGTAGTTTCCTCGTGGGAAGTAAACCAAATGATACCATCTTCACTTCCTTCAATATATTGTAAAAGTCAGAATTATTTACCTTTGCTGTTTTACAAGAGCGTCTTGGTTCAGTTAGTCAGATACTTGATTTGTAAGGGAGGTCGCGGGTTCGAGTCCGGCTGCTGGACGTGTACCAATTGGACTCTTTTTCAGAGCCTATGTACGCAACGCAACGCTCGTACGGTGAAGGACAACATCGTGACGAAACCCGCACACCCACAAGGTGTGTGAACCCTATAACGGCGATGGGCTCCCCCCCTGTCACGTTGGGTTAATTACGCTTAGTGAACCGTGGGCACTTGGTTTAGCAAGGGCCTCTGCCTACCCCGCTTTGGGATTAAAAGGCGTGAAGTGTATTTTTTACAAAGCAAAGGTAAATAATTCATTTCATCACATGGTGGTAAACGTAATATGTGTATGGCGTATTAGGTGTGACTACCTTGGACCACTTATACCTATGGTCCTCTTGGACTATTTGTCCATTCAATTGCAAAACAATAAACACCTTATCAACAAACGCGTTGCAACTTATACCGAAGTTATTACAGACCTATTTAAAGTGGTTACACAATATTTGACATACAACTGACAATTTAAGCTGAGCTCGGTATAATGTCGGTATAGATAAACCGCGTTTATTGGTTAAGCACTAATTTTCTATTAAATTATTGATGAATGATTAGATCTTAATTAAGTTAAGATCAAGCTAGGATTAAGGATTATACACGTTTATTTATGTATAAAGGTATGTACACGACGTGCATTCAAAAGGTGAAGCCTTCACTCTATTCTTCGTTTTTCTCACATTTATGTATGCTAAGAAAATCATGAAAACAATAGTGAAGAAACCGTATAATGATTATTTGTTTGCTTGAAAGCTAGTGCTTATATATAGGCCTACATACAATAGTTAAGTTAGTTAGTAAGTTTATCCATGAAAAAACCACAAAAGTCTTCATATTGTACTGGTTGAAGTTGGTTTTCTTTAAAAGTTATCTAACTATCTGCATCCTAAAGTACTTCGAATATCACAAATTTTATACCATATTTTACGTACCTACATATACTCACGTCAAATAGGTGTACAAAGATATTAAATTTGCGTCCAATTGTAAAAAAAAGAATTATATACATTACATAAAAGTGTCCTTAGGAGAAATGCCTTCTAGGTCACTTTTATCATGCGATTTGAAAAAAAAAATGCTAGCCGAAATAGCATGAAAGAATAAATAACAGACGAATAAAACACATTAATTTCCCATTTAGGCCAATCTAAGAGTAAAGCAATTTGTCATAATGACACGTACCTATACCTAATAATTATTGTTTATTGTTCACGAGTAGAGAACGAAGGTAAAAGTACTAATGTTTTCTTTTGTAACAATTCGACGCAAATTGAATATCTAGTACTCTGTAACAAATTACCTTCAATATTTTTTTTTTTTGCGAAATGCGGACCAACAACAACAAAGAATCAATTAGGCCGAGTACAAAAGAAATTCTTGTCTAGTACTATCTCAGAATATAAAGAGGATCCACAAAAGGTTAATATCGTACCAATTTCTTGAGGCGTTCATAATTCAGACGAAACACTTGAAAATAAAATCGTAGAAAACCACGTAGCAAAACAATTGAAAAAGTAAAAAAATGATAATCATATTTGAATCATGTTTTGATATTCTGACATTATGTCATCATCTAATATCAGATTTAGGTATCCCTAAGCCCTATCACGCGCGTTAAGAAGGAAACGACTTTTTTATTATTCAGGGAAACGCGCACTGACATGATATTAAAAGTTTAAAACGGGCATTATAGTGCGAAAATCAACCAAAGATAAGCATTGGGCAAACAACGAAGGTAAGCCGAATGCTTATCCTTGTTTAATAATTTGACAAAAAAAAATATGCGCTGGGATTGATCGAGCTTTGACTTAGCTTGTTCCAATTAATAGTAGCGTGTTACTTGCCTTGTCAGTTCTTTCTTGGAGCCCTTTGCTAGGGATGCTGAGAATACAATCTGACATTACTGACTTAACTTTACCTCCGCACTCAAACACCCCTTATAATCTAAATCTAACTTAATTTACTAACCGTCAAATGGTCTCATGCTCCAAATCACCACGCACCATGAATGTAAAAGTCTACTGCAGGCAAAAAACACCAGCTGACTGATAAAGTTTTTAATTTTCATTTTCAGGATCGGTACGAAAACAATGACCAGCATTTTCACTGAACAAAACCGCAAAACCTATAGAAACAATGAAATACCAAATAAACAAGCTTCGGAATTCTTTCGATCTCGTCGTCGTCGAAAACACGCAAAATTAATGATCTACCAATCTGCCTCCGCCGTTCACATTTATCCGAAGGATTTGGTCTTTTTACTTCTGCACACTGCCGAGTGACTGGCTACGTACCTACATATATATCCGTCATCGTGTTCGGCTATTTTGTTGTTATTCACATGTCCAAAATATATTGAACTCTGGTTACTAGAAACCTAGTATGCAGCTAAGAATGACAAGAGTTCATTTGGTAATAAATTGTGTAGCACGTGACAAACTATGCGGCATCCTTTTGGGTTGTCATCGATCACTGGCGGTGACGTTCTGTTAAAGAAGACGTTCACCTATGACGTGGACGGACGGTGTTTGCGGGTAGACGATTGAGTGGAGGTTGGTTTTCAAGTAGATGTCACGTATAAAATAAATCGTTTATAGGGGAGAAATTATAACAGATGGCGCTGCGCACGCTTTACACATACGAACCAATGAATGGATTATTTGATTAGATTATTTGGGTCAAATGAAACTAGCGCCATAAGTTCACGAATTTACATCATCATCACCAGCCCATAACCGCCCACTAATGGACATATGCCTCTCCAATTGCACGCCACTGTGATCTGTTTTTGGCTTCTTGCATCCAGCTTCTGCCAGCCATCTTGCGTATATCATCAGTCCACCTTGCCTGAGGGCGTCCTACACTCCGTTTGCCGAGACGCGGCCTCCACTCGAGAACTCGTTTGCCCCAACGGTCATCGGTTCTACGGCTAATATGGCCGACCCACTACCACTTCAGCTTGCTAAAGCGGTGAGCTATGTCGATGACTTTGGTTCTCTGTCGGATCACTTCATTTCTGATTCGATTCTTCAGAGAAACGCCGAGCCTAGCCCTTTCCATAGCACGCTGTGCGACTTTGAGCTTGTGGGCCAGCCGTGCCGTCAGTGTCCACGTCTCAGCTCCGTATGTCATTAGAGGTAGGACACCACTGATTGAAGACTTTTGTCTTCAGGCACTGTTTTCATACCATTGGCTTGAAAATTAAATCACAGATAAATCGAAATGGACTTCACGATAATTCGAAGGACTAAAGACGGCGATTTATAACTAGAACTCAGACTATTAATTTGAAAATTAAAAGTCTTTCTAAGATCTGTAAAATTATTTACTTGAGCCAGTTCTAAGCAAGATTTTGACAAAGAGAAGTTTTTTGAGTTATCTTTACAAATCTCAGCTGACAAAGACAGTTCCCAAAATTATACTGAACAAAATAATTAGATGGATCTTAGTAATACACAAAAATAACTTGAATGAATTTGAAACTATTATCAAATCATTGCGCTGAAAACCGAGATTCACAGGTGCATTGGACAAAAGATTCAGAAGGGTCGAAGTGCTCTGGCCACCAGCCAGCTCTACTAAAAATATGAGTTAATAGATATAAAGTAGAAAATTGGAAAAGTACACGAGGTAAAATGGAATGGTTATGACTCGGCGGACATGAAACATTTCGTTTAAAAAAATAAATTGAACTTAAATTCAACCTATTTATACTTATACAGTTATTAACATTATAAATGCGAATATTGGATATAGGTAGGTATGTTTGGGATTTTGTTATTCGTTCTTGCGAAACCTGGTAATTAATTCAGTGAAACATTACATCGGAATAAAATATATCTATATAATTTGTTCCGAATTTTCCCCGGAAATGGCATAAACTGCCAGGGTTCATCTAGTATAACATAATATTAAAGGGTCAAGACCACAGTTCTGAAGAAGCACAGTTCTGATATTTACCCAAACATTTCCTTATGGTACGATAAATCATTGAAGAAATTCATTAATACAGTGAAAATATAATGGGAAAATTAAATGTCAGTAAGGAAAGAGCACTCCAAAAGTTCACTGATTAAGTCAATGAAGTTCTGCAGAAGGGGCGTAGCAAAAGCATCAAAACCGACGAGCATACAATCAAGAGATTAATGATTGTGGAAGAGGCGAAAGAGGTCTGTTGGGATCGTAACAGATAACGATCGATAACAGCTAGCGCTTTAGGAGACAATTTTATATTTATAAGGAGACCCGGCAAACGTTATTTTGTCAATATACGTTATTAAAATTGTTTTTATGCTATTATATGCATGTATTATAATACAAACCTTCCTCAAGGGTCATTTTATCTTTTAATGAAAAGCGCATCTCAAAATCGGTTGCGTAGTTAAATATCTAAGCATACATAGCGACTGACAGCGGGAGGCGACTACGTTTGCGTTTTATACTATGTATTGATAAACAGTTTGTCAAACTTCTAAAAGAGCCTTAATAACAGTGTAGTATTCGTATTAGGGTAATGTTTCTATGAATGTCGTCAAACGGCGCTGCAACCCGAAGTTAAAACCGAAAACTTGGGAAATTCGGGACAAAAACAACGTTAAATTGAAAATATTAGCGAAGCTCCAGAATTATTGTTCCATTTTTCATCTACCAATAACCTTTTACAGTAGGTACCCCGGATATCTCGTTTTTTATGTAGACCCATGTCAAACATATTTTCTTGTGCAATAGAAACTTTCGTTTAGACACGAGAATGTTTTTTATACTACCAATAAAATATACCTACGTCTGAAAAATACCTTTATAATTAATGTTCAAGAAGCTTGGTAAACGCAAGTCATTACGTAAACGCAAGGCATTGGAGTAATTAATACACCTAATGAACTTCTTAAATATTTAAGCAGTAAAAGGGTAAAGGTTACGAAATGTGACCTTTAGAAAGCAATTTACACTTTTCTATTTACATACCACATTGTTATTTCAAAGACCAAGGCGTATGTAGCTGTCATCAAGGACTGAATGTGAGCAGTAGTGGAGATCCTTTCGCAGTTATAGTGTGTGATACAGGGCCACACAACTCTTTACGCTTAATATCTAGGTACTTACGCTACATCCAGATTAGACATAACTGCCTTTTTTATTAAAATATGTTTATCCCCGATGATTTTCAATTCATTATAATTGAAAAAAATATCAATGAAATGAGGAGGAGAAATATCAAAACCACAACATTTATCCATCTTTTACAATTTGTCTGAAATCAATACGTAAATTCTTGTAGTTATGCGTCCTAGAGCATTTCTTCAAATTCTGATATATTACGAGATTTTGAAAAAAAAATCGTTTTTGATGCGGAATAAACGCAGATTTGTTGAACTTTTCTCCAGGATGATGCGGTTCACCATTTTAAACCAAATTTGTATAAGTTGCGGTTTTGATGTTCACCTACTCAAATGAAAATGTAGCTTCTGACTATAAAAACGTACATTTTATTTAAAATTTATGACTAAGAAAATGTTGAACTGTGTGTTTTGGAGTGAAAATCTCTCAAAATATAGATGTTCAAATGAATTTAGAAGAAATTCCTTTATATTAATTTACACAAATGTTCGTATAACATACTATGATACCAAGTAGTAAGCAGATGCTTACTCCTACCTACATTTCACTGAGTCAGTCGAGTAATTTAAAACCACTCGCGACTTTATTTCAAATAGTGGCGAATAATTGGATAAAAAAAGAGAACTAATCAGATTCCCATCGCGCTCGCAACACAATCAGCCGGTTTTGTTACTAATGAACTAGGTTGTGGCTGAAAACCGAATACTAAGTGCGGTTTTCAAGCTCCAGTAAATAAACTAGTATTGAATTTGGCAAAGCTCGCAGTGGACGTTTGTTATTCCCGGCTAGTGCCGCTGTTGCAATGGAAATTTTACTAATAATTGTTACTTACATACATAACGTCGCGTCCATTATTCTCGGAATCAGATTGGTGGAACATTTGGGGCTTATTCAATTAGACAAATGGTGGCCAGCCAATTCGTTTTAAGAGTATTGGAATAAGAGTTTTATCATTATTACTACATATAAACTTCAATATAATTGAAAATCGTACATTCGTAGATACGAATTTTGTATATCCATAAATAACCTACCTAGTAAGGGCTTATACTAATAAGAATACGTTGCACAATGTTGTACCTATCATTTGACATTTACTGTGTGCAAAAAAACTGTGTCATCTATACAATGTATAACTTTTGTTTGATTCCTAGATTTAGTTGAAACTGAACCACTGCTCGTAAAACTTTTTAAAATTATGCTCACGCCTATCACATTTTCATGGGGAAAAAAAATTTAGAAATAATAAAAAACCGTTAAAATACTCCAAAATACAATACAATGACGATAAATACAATATTCGAATCGAACTAGACTAGCAATCTAAAATACAAATGGTAAAATACATCAGCCGCTTTGTTTTAAGCCCGACCCGTCAGTAGATATATTATTTTCTAAACCGGACTATTATTTTCTAACCCTAAATCCTTTCGCTCAACACTTTCCCCGCCTAATACTATTGGAATCCCCGTCTGACGGTTCTGCTGCCCGATTTAGATCTTGCTAAATGAGCCACCGTCAGGTCACTAAGTCTCTTCACTTTGCCCCTTCTTCGGTCCCTAATCCCCGCGCCTCAGTTGCGGTGTCACCTTTCAAAACGATTGATTCTGTAGATATATTCAGAGCCCGTTGGATTGAACAAGTCTTTGTTACTTGATGATGAAATTAATTCGCTTTTTTACTTGAGTTACTTACCTTGATGATATTTAACGGGGTAAAACATTTTTGAAAGTAAACTAAGCTTGATCCATACTAGATCTGCATTCCTAGTCTGGGACGATGCAATAGATAATATCAAGTCTATTTATTATAAATCAACTAAAGTGAACCTGATGATGCATCCTGCCATTTTCAGCTTTGATTCTATGATTTTTTTTAATACTATGAACAAGCGTTTGACCACCATCCTGCCTGATGTTAAGCAGCGATGTGGCCTACGATGGAGCACAATTGTTCATTACTATTACTACTTGCAAAGCCTCAGACTGTACTACGCAGGAAACACAGATTCCGGCAAGTCTGAAATACACATCCTGGCGGTTCACACTATGAAAGTAGACGCAAACCGTTGCGTAAATGGTAAATCCACCTGGTAAGGGTTACGTTTTGCCGTTCTCCTGGTTGTCCTATTGTAAAAACGCGATGGGGGTATTCCTTAGCACACTCTTCGAAATGCACCCGATAGAAGACAGGCTCGCAACCTTGCGGCGATGCTCTAGGCTTTGTAGCCGAGCATCAAACATCCTTTAGTCACCTATGAGCCTTCTAGCACGCGTCTATATTTCATCCAGAGCCTCAAGCTGGTATTTTGCTGATCCATTCCAAAGGTGAGAGCATTGTTCCATACACGATCGAACTTGTGTTTGATACAATGTGAGCAACTGTGTGGTGTGGTGTGAAATATCACACCTTCGAGAGGATGGCCAGCTGCGCATTAGGCCGTAGCCTCAATATAGGAGCGAAAGTTGAGGTTGGGGGTTAGCGTCATACCTAAAAGCTCCAGCCGATTGGCTATAGGTAGGGGTACATCCTGAAAATTATTACCTAACAGGATAAACATTTTCGAGGCTTATTAAAATTTGATGACTTAAAGATTAGCCTGAATTTTATGATCGAGTGCCGTCATATCAGAAGGGTTAAGTTAACCCTATGTATATAGTTACGCGTGTCTATGGCCCTGGATTAGTGTTCTGACATGACTGTGATTGTACACGATCGGATTTTATTAAGTGGTTCCCGATTCGGACCATTCATTCCCATTAAGGAGATAACGAGAAAAGATCGATTTTCCTATCAAGTTAACCCATGCGCGAGTGCCTAAGATGTATTTTATCTTGTAATTAAACAGGGTTTGGTACACAACCCTCTTAAATAATAAAAAAAGGAATAAAGAAAATACCTATTTTGAGCTAGAGATTAAGTTAGAGGTTTTTGTTTATTTAGCTGCACGCGACAATGTCAAGAATTAACGAACAATAATGATAACTTTAAAATAAAATTTTAAACACAACCGGTTGAAACTGCGGCGTACACGTACGTATGGTATAAACATATTTTTTATGTTTTGTAAGTACTATTATGTTTAGTGTACGACCTTGTTGGTTATCCAAATTAAATAAATAAACCTTGTACACAATAGCGGAAATCTCATCCACAGATCTGAAATAACAAAAAATACCAAAACATCTACAATGCCTTTCGAATTCCGGACCTTGCACAGAAATAATAAAAAAATTACAGCAGTCGTAAGAAGTTCAGTGATTCTGTGGCAAAAAATCTTTAAAGGCATAAATATCCTCCGAACCTTGAATACAGCTTAACGGAAAAGCGTTGGCCCTGAAAGGCGGTTTTACAAACGCGTTTTTCCGAATTCAGTAATTTGATCAGCAGCGGTATTCTTGAACCATTATTTGAATCCGATTCCATCGAAATGTAATTTTGCTGAACGATTCAAAAGTCCTTCAAACATTTTGTAATAAGCGAGTCGATTACACTCGATACCAAATATCATCGATAATAAAACCTCAGGAAATACCTAAATTTTCTATACTGTGTGGAATTTTATACGGATGGAATGGAAGGGATAATTTTTCATCTCTTTCGTTACATGTGCGAGTAAGCAAGATAAATAGCGTGTCATCGCTCGTGAAATATTATGGAATAGACTGCCGGGCTCTGACACTCGCATAATTTAATTTTTCTACTACTTCTCTCGAAATGCTACTCCGTTTGGAAGACTGTAGGTTTACGACGACGAGATATCTACCTATCACGTCAAAACTCGCAAAAACCCCAAGCCCAAAACTCTTCTGTTCACAGTATTCCCCTATACGAACTGTAAGTTTGGCCTGTGATAATAAAATATTTATGGATCTCCCGGAAATCGCAGAACGAGGACCTAGGATTAACCGTTCGGATGCCGCTGACGCGTAACGAATTCTGAACTCTATCAACCCGCAGAAAAGGCGAAAAACAATAAAAATGCAAAACACATCCTGCCGTGAACGCTAGCGTTGGCGAAAATTTGTTTATTCCTCAGTATTTCGTGGAGTGACCGCACGAAATGCAAGGCGATGGACAAGTTCACATCTCGTGAGATGACACTCCAGTGAACCGAGGTTAATCCACTTACAGGGTAGCGTGAATTTGCTCATCGGTAATTTATTTATCGTTCGACGTCATTGAATAAAATTGGTGCCAAGTGAACAAAATCTGACCATGTTTTTCGGAAACGGTATCTGAATTTCTAGCTTGGACTCTTTTTTTATTCTGCGGATAAATGACAATTTAGGGGAGTATTGCTAAGAAATATTTAATAAATGTACTGTATTTTTATTCATTTATTTAATGCTGGAGGAGAGGATGACCTGGCTTTCAGCCATTGGCATAACGCGACCGCCCTCGGAAGAGATTATGGTGAGGCAAGATCGTTCGCCAGGACAATGACTGGTGGACATCAGCGCAAAATCACGAAGAGTGAAGAAAGGAGAGAAATACCCGGCATTGGAATTCAGTATCCTAATAAAAACATATCTGGTATTCAGTCAATTTGGAAAAGTTTTTGTCTTTGCAATAGTTCAAAGTAAGAATTCCTGCCAAGATTGATGGAAATAAATTGTTCTCCACATCTGCTACTTCAAAAATATTTCGAAATGTTCAAAACGTTTTTGCGCAAGCAACATTTTTTTACGTAGGCTACCAGTTTTTTCGTTAAAACTTTTTTATAAGATTACCTACTACAAACACGACCCGTAATAACTCATGATTAATACCACTCATGTTATTTCAGCTAACGTTTAGTGATGGATGTAAAACAATTGTTTTTATTTTCACACAGAGTTTTGTTCTCGTCATTTTACGTAGTAATTTACGTCGGATATTAGGATTAGAATTAGGAATGACACAATATAAATGAAATTACAAACATCATGAATTATTACTTATGCAGAAATGTCAATTCTTCCACTAAGAGTGTACAAATAATTGCGTAAACATTCGTATCTAATGATTAGTCTAGTCTACTGGTCTGAATATAATAGACAACATGACAGCAATAGCCCTGAAGCAGGTTAACACGAGAATTAATCAGGTTAGCATATACACAGATATAGTCAGCACGCCATATCATGTGGTTGTAGCAAAAAACGATCTTGATCCCTAAGTCGGAATGCCTAAATTCCTCAAACAATAATTTCAATAAGCGAAATTATGAAAACTACGTTTATGCAGTGCTTTAACATTTTACAGCATTGAGATCTTCAAGAGGCTTCGAGGTCAATACAGAAGTCAGTAGTATACCGCATTCGATAGACAATTTTCAACGTTTCCATCAGAGATCATTCTAGGATATTCCTTTCCATTTATTCTACCCGCTCATCTTCAGAAGTTCAATTCATTTCGAAGAATACAATTCCTATATCCAGCTACATAACTGTCTCTGGTGGAATGTGATGGAATTGAATCCAATATAAATCATCGCCGACACTGGGCGGCACACTTGAGACGTTTCTTGCGTTGCATGAGAAATGTGCATCTGCTTGTTTTCAAATTGTATTTGTGATTTGAATACCCGAGATTTGAATGCTTCGAGACATAAATACGCTAATGACACATATTTTGGTTTCAAAATATCAATTTGACTTCTGTTTCGATTACTGAGTTTGAAATAAAAACAATGCTTTTATTGTTTTATGATAAAGGTACGTAAATTATGCCACTATATTATTAATTATACTAATATTATTTGTTTGGAGAGAATGAAATACCGGTTTCTTTGAAAAGGGTTCGTCTATCAATACTGTAATAGTTGATGTACCTACATTAAATCTTTATTGCCCAGCCCTTTTTTGGAAAAAAACCGGAAGTGTTTCGCTTCATCTGTCCTCGTCTGTACCCGAACTGACTGAGGATTTTCTAACTGATTTAGGTCAGGTAACCGCGTGTGAAATGGCTCGAGAATAGCATAATGTACATTGTTTACTTGGAACTTTACCAAGTAATTCTTCAACTTGTGTGATGTGACACATGGCTCTTATCCTTACTAATATTATAAATCGGAAAGTGAGTTTGATTGTTTGTTCCGCTTTCACACCGTAACTACTGAACCGATTGCTTTGAAATTGCATACGTAAAGTTAGAAGTCCGGATTAAATTATAAGGTACTCTTTATCCCGGAAAAAAATTATATTCCCTGAGGGAAACTTAGACTTTTCCGTAGGAATGATAAGTTTTCTTATAGTTGTCCTTTATACCGCAATATAACCGAAGTCCGCGCGGGCGAAGCCGTGGGCGAAAAGCTAGTTAAAAATAAATAGCTTGAACACACAAAAAAGCATGAGTACAAGACACATAAACTAATGAAGGAAATCCATGGGATTCAACAATGAAATTTCATTGAGCTATCTTCTTTGAAACTTAGAAGTATTCGCTAAGAATTTGTTTTAGAGCGGAAATTGCGAACAGATGTCTCATATAAATTACGTTACGATAACTTTGTCCGTTCTTGTGTGAAATTTGTTTGATCTTTCGGAGAATGTTTACTGAATTTCACTGGAACCAGTACGTGAGTAATTACCGCGCGTGCACGACGGACTCGGGCCACCGTCGTTCATTTAATTATCTAACTCCTACAAATAAAGACAAGACAAAAGGTTGTATCAGTTATACCTGCTGTACGTACTATGTGTCGAAGTGCCTCAAACAGTTTAAGTTACGGCTTCTGAAAAAAACATGACGACCGCGATGGTGGTCAATGGTGGCTTCGATGAGCTGATGCTTGGTGTGCATTTGAGGGTTTTTGGTATATCAGTCGATGCCCTCAGACCCATAGGTAGAACAGGATACGATTTCGCTAATTCTTTATTTGTGGTGCTTATTAATGACAGCAGATGGTTCTTATGAAAAAAAAAATACATCCACGGCTGGACACATTTCAAGTTATACTAATTTCGTTAATGGTTAAGACAACGGACAACGTCTGTCGCGTCCACTAGTTTTTTACAATATTGAGACGCGTATTTCTTGAGAAAATTAATAAAATTTAATGTATATATGACGAGATTTTTTTCCTAAATAACAGAGCTTACTCACTTATACAATACTGCATCCTAATTATTTGATGTCCTTGTAAGTGTTTTGCGATACTCATCTCTTATTCACTTTTTTTCTTATTTGATGTTTAGGCAACCGTACATTTTATTTAAACATGAAAAGAGACCATACATTTTATAAAAATCGCAAATTTGAACATCATTAGCAAAGTATTTTTTTTGTAGGGAGGTCCTCAATGAGATAGACACAGACATATAAGTATTACAACCGTTCTAACGTTTTGGCCTTATAGAAAAATTATAAATAAAAAACTTAACGCAGAGCGAAAAGAAAAATACGGGTATCGTATTTTTGTCTATTTTAATATGCAGTAATAAAAAGCAACATCAAAAAAAATTGCATAATATCGTCAATGGAGAGGTCTATTTCCTATGGCCTATGGACAAATATGGGCTGATGATGATAAATAAACTTAGTTGGAGAAATCCTTATCTTGTGGTGTTTATCTTATAGCCGTGTTTTGAGTACCACGTAGACCACATCGCTGCTTAACATCAGGCAGGATGGTGGTCAAACGCTTGTTCAATGTGATTAAAAAAAAAAAAGACGTCACTCGCTCAAAAACCTACCTGTACCAAAATCCCTGTATCACTCCAAAGGTCCATTTATACAGCTTCATATTCTGGCTAAGCCTATAGGGTTACGATGCTTCCGACACTAACTTATAACACCAATCATCACCAGGTGGCCTGGATCCGCGCCGATGACCAGACAATCCTGACTCTCCACACCAGGCTGGTGACTCACAGCACGCGGTACGCCGTCTCCAACGACAGCCCCAACTCGTGGCAGCTGCACATCCGACCCGTCAGGGTCGAGGACCGCGGCTGCTACATGTGCCAGATTAACACCAGCACAATGAAGAAGCTGATTGGCTGCGTCGATGTTCTTGGTGAGTTTTTTTTTGTATTTTACCATCATTTTGTATCTATCACAATATTTGGGCATATGGAGAGAATGGATGAAAGTCGATTGACGAAAGAGATTTATATGGGTGATGTAATGGGCCGGGTGAGTAGAGGTCGCCCCAGAAGGACATATGTTGACCAGATTAGTGATGTCCTGGCCGAAGGTGGCGTGAAAAGTACTCGAAACCGGAGGTCATATTGTATGAAAAGATGTATGAATGTAGATGAAGCGAAAGGGGTATGTCAGGACCGTGACAATGGAGATCTGTAGTCTCTGCCTACCCCTCTGGGAGACAGGCGTGAAGTGTATGTATGTATGTTTGTATCTACTAAGCAAGTTTGACATTAATCAATGTACTAAATAGTCATTTTATTTATTTATTCACATTTGTCACATATACAACAGTTACATTACAAGCGAAGGAACAACACAATAAAAACAAACATTAAAAAATAACAAATAGATAGAAGAATATTTTAAGATCCCGTAGGTACACACAATAAGTGCAATAAATACATCAATTCAAATTTCTGTTAGTGATGTCCGAAGTATTTGTAATAAAATATGTAAATGTACAGCTTTATGAATTGTTTGAGTGTCAAATAAATATTTATTACATGTTCTAATTAATTTTCCTAATTAAAAGCCGGCAACAAAGAGTATTTTACATTGTAAACATCAAAAGTCATGACAAGTGTAAACAAAGAACTCAACGCAAAGACAACGTAACTATATCAATCCATAGAGAATGATATTTACATTTATAATTATTTATATTCAGATCAGACTTTGATTAATATAATCCTAACAATAATATATACTAACTTAACTAAATAATACGAACCTTTCTTTAAAACAAAACGGTCCTGGCAGGTTTATTGTTCTAGTTTTATTACATACCTTTGGACTCCCAAACACATTAAGTCGTTGAAGTTATATTTGTAAAATACGTAAAATTCCTGTGAAATTCAAAAGCGAGTATTATTTTAAAGGTTTTTGCCTTTGCACAATATTTGCAATGGTAATACGTTATGTAAATTCTTCTGAAAAGAAATTTTTGCTTATTTTGGTTTCAAAAATAGCTCTACTTACAATCTATTTTATCCGAAAGTTTTCTCGTTTTTATGAAAATGTAGAAGGCTAGAATTTTACTATAAAATCTCCCTTTAGTCAATTCCTTTAGTTGTTATATTTGACTAGTAGGTCACATGTTGTAACTGCACGTACTTTACAACCGCCTTTTTGCTATCAAAGATTCAGTCTCTGCTTGGAACGTCTAGCTCATCCCTCGTATTCCAGTCGGATACCTTTATTTCGTACGGAGGTCAATTGTAAATATATACTATTTGGTGTTGTTCGTCACAAATAAGCTTTACACCTTTTAATCCCAAAGCGGGGTAAGCAGAGGCACTTGCTATGCTAATGCACACGGTTCACCAAGCGTACTTAACAGTCATAATATTTTCAAAATTAAGAAAGGATGACTTCTTTTCTTAACACCGAATAAAAATATTAGTGAAGTTTATTTACGAAACACTCTTCTCTTGAAGGAATCCACGTGAAACACGTGCATGTAGCATTCCTATTTCAGCAATAGAATCACTTCTTATAACATTGGTGCAGGAAGTGCCTTTTTACATTCTCAATAATTAGGATTAGAATGCGCATTGTAATTCTTAGTATCCTTTCGCATTTTGGATTAAAACAGCATTTGTCTTATACAATGGTATGAACCTTGAATGAATGATAATAAAATTATGCAAGAATTAATATAAAATTATGATAAAGTATTTTCAGTGGCACAGGCTGGCAAATTTTAAGACGCTACACCTTCATTTCAATATCTACGTAACCAAGGTAGAAACGTTTCAAACGAGTATCTCCCGCCGCAGGTGAGGTCCGAATTATCTGGTGAAGCAATAAATAACAATTTCGGTTGGAAGACGAACCGATCCCCAACGAAACCGTAAATCTTTGCCGAAGACTCTACAACTTGCAATAAAACGGTGTACTCAGCTAATTAAAGTGGAGCAATCATTTATACTGGAATGATCATTTTCAATCTTGCGTGTTTAAGAATTTTTTTTTGTCTTTCGGAATTTTAAAGGTAAAAATTCAGGAAGAGAAAACAAAGCGCATGGTTTTGCAAGTCCGCCTAGCTAGGATAGGCCAGATAGAGTCATTTAAATCTACCTAGTTGACGTTCTTTTTCAATCGTTCGTTCTACAAGAGTACAGTTAATGTGTATCTAAATCTACTTAAATGAACTACACTCTATTATGAACATCTAAATATACATAATACAAAAGGAGTAGCTGAAAAACCCGTTTGTATGAAAGGTCTAAACCGAAGAAGTTAGAGGCTAGAAATTCGGCACGAAGCTTAAATATGACCAGATTTTGTAAAATTTCCACAGCAAAATAAAAGAAAACAACGGTTGCCTGGTCAACTCGTCTACTATAAATATTTTTTATATAATCTTAGAACGGTGTAAACAAATCTTCAAGAAACTTGTCTTCCATTTTCAGTCCGCCAAAGACGTTTCGTGGTCCGCTGTAATTATTTATCCCGAGACATAGGTACCGCCTATCTCTTAGCATTCAACGAGATAAATTAAGCTGAGATTTACACCTACTACAGAAGATTAATGTTAATCAACCGATGCGGCGAGAAAAATGGCTGACACAAAATTTTAGGGATCCACCGCGAGGTGCGTTGCAGTTGGAACGGAACGCCTGTCATTGTAAAGTACGACAGTTGTGACATTGAGTGATGATGGCACGAAAAACAATAACAATATGAGTTAAGGGAATATTCGTGAACTTTGAAAGAACACAAAGAGGTACTTTTGTATTCTTAATCAAAGGATAAAGTTTAAAACAATCTAACTTACAAAATATTATTGCTTTCCGGGGACACCAAATGAAATGCTATACAATGTCTAAATTTAGACTCAAAACAAGCTTTTCAAGACTTTCGTATAAATGAAGGCCGCTACATAGTGAAGATTTTCTCCAGTAGACTTCATTGTCCCTAAATTCCAAGAATGACTTGATTACTAATTGAAATGTAATTTGAATTATGTAAGGTTTCTTCGTAACGTTTCTAAGGGTTAATTATTTTAGTCCTGTTCAATGTAAATATTGTGTAGAAAAATTATTATTCGTGTACAAAACTAGAGAATCAAGAGACGAAGAGTTATTCATGTTGATCGTGATAGATTAGATAAGGAAAAAAAGTCGCGCTGATCTGGCACGAAAAAAGAAAGACACCTGATATATTCTAATATTGAATGCAAAGTTCAATACAAAAGGAGTGAAGTCCTTTCCTCCAGACTAGTGATTTCATTTTATTCGGAACATAATTATTATAGAAAACTGTGAAACAGAAAAACCACCCGGCGGCCATCGAATTATTTACTGATTTGGCAATAGCTATTAACAGGTAGATAGTTATGCCTTTACATTTTGTCATAATTCAAAACCTGGTTCGTTTTTAGCTCTCACTTTTTTACATAATTAACGTCAGAATTTACCTTGCATTGTTTTTTACCTTTTACTTATCTAATAATCGTTTGAAAGAATTAACCAATTAACGATAAAGTAGACGAGAAAAATCAATTTTGTCGTAAGGATTTCAAATAGTTCCTGTTACCTGAATTATTACTGGATGGAAAAATATTTTACAAAACTGACAAGATTACGTTTTTAGAATAACTGCTAGTCATTGGCAACAGCGCAGCGCAAACAACGGAACCCGGGATGTTTTTGCACGATTTAATTGTATCTCTTGGCTTGCCAAGCCGGGATTACCAACTACCTTCCAGAGTGCATAAATTATCCTCAAACTCAGCCCCGAAATTCGTGTATTTTCACACCAAAGTGAAATACGGCCACACCAACTTATTTCGACTTTATGCGTTCTTAGCGTAGTATCGTATGCTGAATTTCTTTCTTCAATCTTCTCTTTTACTTTTGTTAGTGGAATGTTTAAATTGCTGGTTTCGTTTAATTAAATCTTTTCTCAATTTAGACATCTTATTATTTACTTGCTTCAGTTGTATTTATTATATTGTCTAAATTAAAAGTAAATTACGTTCTGAATAGTAATATTAATGATAACCTACTACGCAATTCTTATTTCAATTCTTTCTTAACGGAACCTATTATCTTCTATTCATGGCACAGATTTTTATGAAACTTACGTTTGACCATAATAATACTTTTAAATAATTTCCTTTGATGGAAATATGGTATGTACAAACATTATCGTCGAATAGGCCTTCTCCTGCCATGAACCGTCCTAAAAAAACCAATGCGCTCAATAATACTGGTCCGCGTTCGTCAGAAACACACTGAACAGATGTTGGAGATGGCTGCCCCATCGTCAATAAGGCCTACAAGGTCAGGTTTTCCCCACTTTGGAGGATCCACCTGCTCAGCAGGGGCAAATAACTGGTAACGGTTGAAAATTTCAATGGATGACAGTCTCCTTTTCCGGAATCTTCCGCAGATTTCACCATCACAGGTTACATTAACCTGCCCAACGGGTCGTTTTCGACCCATTAACATGTAAGCAAGAATAAACACATGAAATAACCAACCAAATCGGGATTTTTCAATTTGAAACTATACTGGAACTATCAGACGAATAAAAAATATTAAATAAAGTATCAATTTAATGTACTGTAACTCAGTGCTTACAATTTTGTGAATCCATGTGACAGTTTTTGTGCACAAAATGTTTGTCATATTTTAAAACGCTGGGTTTCGTATTTGGGGCCATAATGATAATGGGCCATTGTCATAACAGTCATATTTCCTACAGTATTAGAATAAGTAGTAGTTTTAACGAAAACAATAGAATAGTAAAGTTACGACCCGATTTTATATATTTTTAATTAGGGTGGGTAGTTTTGGATCGAAAACGACCCAATGGGCATATACGGGTTAATTTGACATGATACATATCGCCATAACTTTATACAATCTTCATTCAGCTTTTCACTGTTTCGATGACAGCATTGAGAGAACCGTATTTGAGTTTTATACACATATAGATGAATATCAGCCCAAAATAGATTTGCCGGATTAGCCAATTGAGAAATGCATTTAGTCATCTTCAATCAAGGATTAACTAGTCTGACTGTAACAGCACATTTGTCATCTGCCACTTACATTCACCGTATATAATGTACGCACAAGCATTAGGTAGATTGACATATAACTAAGCCAATCTCCGAAAGATACAGACAACGGATCCAGACTTTATGGTCTTATGTCTGGACCATAAAGTCCATAATACTACAGTAATTAATTAATCTAGTTTTAACCCATAACGGTTTCACTGTAGGGTCTGGGATTTCCAACTAACGAAGGACCGGTTTGGATACTATTTCACTAAAATACCTATTTTATTTATTTTCACATACATAAAGCTGAGATGTATAATCACTAAGTAGGATGGACTTCTGTCCACAAAGATGCCACTTTGGCTCAAGGTCGAAGATTCTATTTTCCTTGAAGTTTGATTTTCCTCACTCTCACTTCCAACTCGATAATAAAGGTCAATATTATGTAATTGTATTTTCTAATATTGTGGTGATAATTTAGCCAAATATTTCTAAGATTGTCTCACGTCAAAGTTACACTTAATTAGCATCATTGTTTTTAGGAGTTGGACCAACGTTAATGAGCTCTTTAGTTATAGTATAGTTAATAACTTAACTACGAACGTATTCTATGATTCATTAACAAAATCAACGTAGGTACAAATGGTCAATAATCTCATCGAAAAGATTTGAAACTCAGGCATTTCGTATGATAATAAGTTATTGGATAAGGATTTTTTACTTGTCACAAATATAGAAACTCTATCTGATTGATTACTTTCCTGACCAAACATAAGCAACAAATATAAACATAATACTATGACATATGTACCGCCTACCCCTCTGGGAGACAGGCGTGAAGTGTATGTATGTATGTACTTTCATTGTATAGTTTATACAAAGTGGGAAATTATTGCTCTATCACTGTTTCAAAAAACCCTGTTTTTATATTTATCTTAGGAGGTGGCTTTAATTCCCCTCGGTCCGCCATTGTAGCGGAGTATTTCAAATGCCTGCCTGGGAATTTGGTATATCTAGCGACAATTCTGTAATTGTATATTTTTTTTTACTGTGTGTCCACTTTACGAAGAGCGGCTTCCGACTTTGAGAGTCGTTTCTCTTTTGTTTGTTTCCGTCGTCCGCCGATTATTTTTCGCGGGCTTTTCGTTGCTAACTTTTTAATTGCTTTTATTTGCAGCCCGAGGGAACTCGCAAATATTTGTCTGGAGATTTTTTTTCAGAGTTTGTTATCTGTTAGAAAGGCTCGCGTAAACGATTTCTATCGAAGAAGCTTAGAAGCGTCTACGTGTCATGCTTGTCCAATGTATTGTAATGGTTTAGATTAAAATATGCTTGTCTCTTTAAAATGTCTAATTGTTCAGAACTCTTTTAAAGAAAATAAATTATTGTATATGAGTATAAATGTTTGTTTGTCATGTTGATGGTCAGTTTTGTTATATTATTTCCCTTCTTACTTTCTTACCCCAAACATTTACACCAATTTAACCGAAGCCTGTTGGTATTACCACTGCCTAGACAGCGCATCCAATAATTAATTTACTAACTTTGCAGTTAAGTAATAGATAGCAAATTACCTACATATCGCACAGTTAGAAAAAAAGTGACACAAAACAAAATGTGTCATTTTATGAAATTGTACCTTAACATAAAAAATACAAAAGTTAAATTACAAAATCTCCATGTTTCCTATTGGGTCCTTTTTGTTCTAACTATGCGATATCTCAATAATATGCTTCAAATATGTACAAGTTATTGCGTATGGCGTATTAAGGACTTAACCATTAATACATAACAATGAACGGAATTTAATAAACAAAATCCGAAATGTTTCGCTTAAGTATTGAATGTATGAATAACAAGAAACGGACTACAAAATAAAAGTGGCCTTGTTTAAAAAACAAAGATCCATCGAAACTATAGCATTTATTCAAACACTTATAAACTCTAGTAAGATGAGATAACATACGTATCTATCCGCTAATCCGTAGAAGCTATCTCAGGCGGGAGTGAAATGGCCGATGATAATATGGCAATGTTGGAAATTGCACTTTTACACGCCCCACGAGAAGCCGGGAATTTACGTAGCTCATAAATTTATGGCTAGTCAAAATTTATTGGCACTTAACATTTTTGAAATTCGCCTTTTTACAGGGCGATAGAGGAGGTTTATCACCACAACTTCTTTGTTCACGGTTATGAATTATACTATTAATATTTTTAAGAAATATTTTTATTGAACCCGGTTAGGAAGTGGGAATTTACTGAAGTTTGGTTTTCGAAAAAGTACGTAAGTAAACAAAATTTTCACTCTACACCAATGTGAAAGTAAGTTTGCTACGCGTTCACGCGTAAACTACTTAACCTATTATAATGAAAGTTTTACAGTTATAAAAAGTATCTTGGGCGACATTTTATCTCGATATTTTCACTGGTATGATAATCTTGTGTAACAATGCGGGGTTTGGGTAATAGGTTTGTGTTATGCAAGGTGTTAGCATATGATTCTCATGTTTTTGCGATCAACTAACACTCTTTATTTATTGTATGCGAAGAAATTACCAAAATATACATACCTTTTAAATTCCTGAATTTACGTATTATAGTGAATAAACCTGTAAGCATTAAGCTCCAGCTAATCAATGGGCAACGTCTGCGCCACGTCACGTCACGTCACTCCATAGCTGAACATCAAGTTATCCACTCCGCATTAAACAGGTGCTCGACATGATCATCAATTTCTCGCGCACGTGATACAACCAACAAAAACCACCCATCCCACTCTCGCATCACTGACGAGGCGAGACAGCTCTATAGTGCTCTGTATTAAAACACGATGACACAACAAGAAGGGATGCTGACTCACAGCCTATTCACGTCGGGTGCTGTATTGTGGCAGATCATCCTTTTTTCCCGACGCCGTTGTCGTATTCCCGGACTATCTTGTCTAGGCGAATAAATTGAACTACTCATTTTGCTAATCTCTTTGGGAGCTTACACAGACAGACATTAGGTAATTTAGGCACAAAGGGGAATTATACGAATGTGCTCGTGTCGTGAGTGGCGAACGCTTTTTGTCCAGTGAGAAAAGGTAAATTAAAGCTTGCCGGGGGGTTACGCGTTTGTAATTTAGACAGACCACTCTACGTGCGATAGTGGACCTTCCAGGAATTATTGTGAAACTAGAGGACATAAACACACGTATGCGACGCAAAATGAACATTGAAACTATGCCGAGAACAACAGAAAAAGTGTATTTTTTCATAAGAGAACTTGTAATTAAAAATATTGTCAGCAACTGCAAAATATGGGTGGCTTGGGATCCTAGGTTGTATGCCGTTAATATGTACTTTCGGTGTTAGGTATTACAAAGCGTGGTTTAAATTATTATATCTGGTAGAAAACATACTTGGACCAAGTTTATCTAAAATCGGTATAAAAAAAACAAGTTTTAACGGGTTCGTGTTATATGATTGTGTTGACAAGCAAAGCATATCTATCGCTATGAGCGATAAGGTCACCTTTTGCAATTTTTCCATTATATGTACAGTGTGCAATAAAGAATATATTCATTAATTCATCATTATGATCATTATTATTACTAAGTACCGACGTACTAAGAACATTTTATGTAGTTAACCCTAGGTCTTTCAGAAAGCTATACTTTTTGTCATTGTTTATTGATAAAAGGTTAATGTAAAAATGTTTTCAAAATATTGTAATGTTCGAACCAAATCCCGTTAATTGCGCAATCAGTGAATATACCCATTTTAATGGTCAGTAAAAACATGAAACTAGAAGAATATAATCAGATACTGAAGGTATGAAAACCTCGTTCGCACTACAATGTTTTTCAATCTCTTCAGCTTTAAAAATAAGAAAAACAACTTCTAGCTTGAGTCCTTATAAGTACTGCGTTCCTTAATTCAGCTAACCAGCTATTTTTCCACAGTTCCACCGAACATAGTGGACGAGGGCACCAGCGGAGACGTGGTGGCTCGTGAGGGCGATGACATCAGCCTCTCGTGCAGAGCGGATGGCAGGCCCGCACCGCGCATCCTATGGAGGAGGGAAGACGGCACCAATATACTGCTGAGGAATAGCGATGGTGCACTTGACAAAGGTAAGAACTCTTGGCGAACTCCCAAATCAATGGGGACTTCAAGTCACTGGCACCTAATAAAAGCGTGTTCCATCGTAGACCACGTCACTGCTTCACCAGACAGGATTGATGGCCAAACTCTTGCTTACAAGAAATATTAAAATAAATTATAAATAATATGATAATAGTGACAGAAATAGGGACGGCGATCTGTCAAAATATTAATGTAATGGAAGATACATTATATTGTGCAGTTAATGAAAACTTTGAAGATTTGATGACAAAGAAAAAGCGAAGAACGTGATCAGGAGGTAGGAGAGGTAGAGCTTAACGTACCTTTGAATAAGAGAACCGAATAGTCAGTCATAATAGGTAACTTAAACAAACATCTATTCATCAGACTACTGGAAACGGACGGTCTTACTAGCCGGACCGGCTTCAAAGCCTACAAAACGGCACCCTGTATCATCTTGGAGTATAGTGACATAGTCGCCGTCAGGGCACATGTCCTTAGACAAGCAAATTTAGTCCTTGTAACCTGTGAACGTTTCAGGAAACATACTACTAGCTGGGTTAGATATAATATAACGTGTAGAATATACGTATAAAGAACCAAACACTGTTTTTTGTGTACTGAAAATTGAAGTTACTTAGCCCAGAAACACTTTGTTGTCCACGTTTTGAAATTATACCGTCTGGGAATAAGTACAAACTGAAAATACCGTTTCCACGGCGTCTTTGTTCCTACTGCCGAATGTAAAACCTTATTGTTTCCTACGTGTAACAATTTCAAAACATTCGCAAAAAACATGGCGTAAGCAGTCTCAAGTGGACTCCACTTTGGCAGCAGACCAACACACCGACCGTGGCAGTGTTTAAAACGGCATTGTTTTTTGTTCTTCAACAAAGTCACCAAAAAGCTATTGAAATTCCCCATATATGGGGATGACATATTCCTATACCCCTTAAATGGGTCCATGGAAGCTTCCTACGTTGTTATCGTAAATTACATCTGCCGGGTTGGCTACTTGCCCGATGGAGCCTGCTGCAAGCTTGTATGATCCAGTATGATTTACCTTAGGACTCTCAACCTCCAGCCTTCAAGTTCTTCGACATATTTATGGCTTTGAAACAGTTTGAAGTAGTATCGCAGAGTTGTAAAGAATTTTACTATTCCCACTTTGCTTTCTTCAAAATAAAACATGAAATTGTCAAATAAATCTATACATAGAGTTATCTTGCTTTATTGTAAAGTCATTGCCCAGCGTAAATATTTACACGTTTCGAGAGTGCCTAGTGCCTATAAGATATTCTTTTTTTTAATATTGTAAGTGTGGCGATAAAGACTGTTAAAAAATGACAAAAATAAAAATATATAATACCAGGAGTCCTAAAAAATAATGTAAATAGATAGGAAAACCTTATCAAAACATGTTTAGTAGATAAGGAGGTCGAAACTAATTAACTACAAACTCGTAAAACAAGTATTACAAACTTTAATTTAATGAAAGTAAGGGCCAAATAATTTAGAAAAGTGTATAATTTAAACAGTTTGTAGGTAGTTTTAGAATACTTTGTATCTGATGACCTAAGAGTAGGATATAATATTGGAATAGGTTTATCTGAAAATGTTTCTGTTCAAACTTAACGGAAATTTGTTATTAGAATGCGGCAGTCCTGGGAAATGAAAAAACTTTTACATCTCCAAACAAAATATAATTTAAGACTAGATAGGCAGTATGAATTTTGTGAAAATGGAAAATATTTTTTCATGTCCCAGCATTGTCGGCAATGTAAAATATATTGATTTTGACAAGCCCAACAAAGTTACTAAGATCGGAGTCCATTTACGCATAGTAGTAGATACGAATATGTTCCCTTCACTTAGAGTATCCGCTGGTCAAAAAATTGTATTTTAAATGTTATTGTATGCATGTTAAATTAAATAAATAAATTATTGATCCTCGGTATTCTGCCGCAATCGGCAGTTCCTTGGAGGTTGTATTACAAAAAATACAAATTGTTGAGCAATTGAAAATCGAGGAATCGCCGGCAACGAACCGACCGACACCGCTTTTGATGAAAGTTCAGTTTTCGATATAATAAAAAATGTGCAAAAACGCTTGACTGACAACACCCTAGCGGAGAATTAAGGAAGCGAGAGTTTTTAATAAATGGACGTTACGGTGAAAATGTACCTGGACGCGGTATCGTTTCACGACCAGGAAATCCTGGAACCTACTTCCCTACGTCTACGGTATAGCTCTTGTTAGAAAAACACCAGTCCAACTAAACTTCGTATGAAGCTCCCTCAGAAAAAATCGAACCAGTGACGCAGTGACTGAACTTTAAGTTCATACAAAAGGCAGTAGAGAATATTTTTCATGCATCCCCGGCGAGTGTCACCACCCTATAATTCTCGTCACTAACAAACTGACACTACTTCTCTGCTTTGTCAGAGTTTATCGGCAAATGTTCCATTTTTAAACTTCTTTAAAGTTCTTTTTTTGTGTCGTTTGGGATTTTGTGTGAAGAAACCTCATCATGTTATTCCGTTGTGAAACTGTCCAGACTTGGAGAATGAAATTGCTTGTCAACGGACGAACGCAGCGCTAGTCTCACCTAATTTGCTCTGTTTGTTTCAGTGGACATGTACATGGGGCCTGCATTGAATCTGTCACGCGTGGAGAGGCGGCAGATGGGAGCGTACCTCTGTATTGCATCCAACGACGTGCCCCCTTCAGTCAGCAAACGGATCATGCTGGGTGTTAACTGTGAGTCTGCCAATTTGTAGCTAGCGAATGCATTCGTTGGATTTTTGGCGTGTCGGTGACGGTGTTCGGGATTAACTCAGAACCTACTGTCTTTTCGTAAATTTACTTTAAAACGTTTATTTATTGTAAATTCTGTTTGTTTTGATAATAGGAATAGGTTTTACACGAATTCTTAAGGAACTTTTAGTAAAAAAAACTAATTTAATATTTCTCTACAGAATTAATAATGCAATGACCGATAAAACAATAATTTTTTCATTTAGTACCTTTTCTCCTTAGTAGTACTTTTATGCGTTTAGAATTTGCATTAACCGTTGTTGTTTCTATAACTATACCTGGTTACCATTACACCAAGCCAACGCCGAACAAATAGCAACGTATAGTAGATATTTTTCAGTAGTAGATAGTTTTGCTGTCCTTGCTACTATTTACATACTTTTTATGTTTTTCAGTTCTCGAGTTTCGCTAATATTTTCAAGTTATTTTTTGTACGGACGAGTGACGAAACATATGGGCACGAACCGCGCTAAGTTTCGCTCAATACAGCTGTTAAATGAATTGTTCGGGATCAATACCCAGAAATAAAGAAAATGATAACTACTACCTCTTCATACAAAATGTGCAATTAGGCAATCGATGTTTTTTTCTTAATTATTTTGCGTTTTTTTTATTGACGCCACCAAAATCCAATCAGTAAGGTTAGTAGGCTTTGTGGCTTTCAGTTTCCTGTAGTATTTCGGTATCACTCTGCAGGCCGACCACGCGCGTCACGAAAATCACGATATAGAATAACTATCTATCACCATATAGACTAACTATAATAATTAAGCTTGTTTCAACAAACCTCGCTATAAGTCTTGTCACTTCATTGTTGTAGGGGAGCTGAACACGTTGTCTTGTCACTGAGCGTTATCCTCTTAATATTAAACGTCAAAACTTCGACTAAACATAATCCGAATAATAATTCAAAGACACTTTGTAACATACAACGGTTTACGCGAAATTTCTATTCAGAGATTTGCTATTATTTGCACATAATAATTAAAACCACACATTGTTGTATTATTACGGAAAGTTCTACGTTCGTACAATACACAATGTACGAGTATGATATTGGAAACTCAATTGAGGAACGAATGAAGGAGCGCTGTTGTAATGACTTGATACTAATATAATATGAACTTATGATGAGTACGCAATCCTAATATCGAATCTTATTAACCCAGTGGTTGGGAACTTGCAAGTCCCGTTTAGACGATTGGTTGTGGGTTCAAGACCAGATGTACTAGAAGTGTACAAATAGGACTCTTCTTCAGAGCCTATGTAGGCAGCGCAGCGCTCACACGGTTAAAGAAAATATCGTAATTGATCCCGAATACAACAAGGTGTATGAACCTTATAACGGCGATGGAGTGACCCCTTATAACGATGTGTTAAATACAATTGGTGAACTTGCTTAGTATGTGGCTTAGTAAGTGCCTCTGCCTACACCGCTTTGCAGTTCAAGGTCGGGGGGAGGGGGGTTGTTTTTATTTATTGGAAAAAATAATTTCATTTCATAATAATTTCAGCGGGATGAATTTAAACAGATTCTGATTTTTAATAAATTGTTATATGTATATGCTTTTGTACTTAATAAGCAAATTGACTACAGCTTTTTTTTCGATCCCGTAGAGATTTCTGAACAAAAAATGTCCTATGTGACCAGAAGATAGTTGGGAAGCAATGGAAAAGTTTTTTTTTTTTTAAATCGGTCCTTTATAATATTACTTACTACTTTATGTTATTATAGATTTGATAGTGCGCGTATAATAAAAATGGTATAAAAGATAAAGAAAAAAGAAGGTAAACAATACAGTTTTCTATTGAACAGTAGGAAAATAAGTTCCTTGAAACGTATAAGAAAAAACCCGCACTAAAAATCATCTAAGAAAAGTGAAAATCAATTAAGAGAGATTTTCTTACTAAACTCAGCTACAAGCTTTATCCCCTAATCGGATTAAACTGAAAATGAAGTAGCGAAAATACTTGAATAATACTAACTTATTGATCTATTTCATTGTGTATCCCATTAAATCCAATATCCGTTGCTAATGACACGGTGAGGCATGGTGTCACTATAGCAACAACAATGGTTAATTGAAATAGTAAGCTTAGCCTAATCGCATAAAGATACTAGCGGGGTTTTGACGCACTTATCCTAGGGTTATTTTGAGGACAATTACCATTAATAAATAGGACCGGAATCGTATTTTTTTGGAATATTAAATTCTTACGTAAAATATATGATTTGTGGCATGCTCTCCCAAAATGAACATTTATATAAGAGTGATAAGAAAAAGAAGATCAAAACCTCTCATTATCGTCATCAGGCCACATGACGTCCACTTGCTGAATACGCACATTTTATAAAGTTAATAGCCTTTAGGTGCCTACTACATTATGTATAGATACTCATTAAACGTCAGAAATGACGCCAATACGGGACAAACCAATTTTATACTTAATACAAAATATGTTCCTACGGCCAGCCCAGTCTTCATGCATTTGAGGAAGTTACGTCGAAGTCTTAACATCAGCGAATCCCACAGTGCCTGAAGATATAAGTCTTCAATCATGTGTCCTACTCTGTAAATGGACCAACGGAGTGTAGACGTGGACATTGGACGCACGGCTGGCACAAGTCAAAGTGGTGTGCCTATGGAAAGGGCTATTGCTTCGCGCTTTCTCTGAAGGAATCGAAATAGAAAGAGTGATTCCGACAGAGTACCAAAGCATCGACATATATCTCATTCCGTTTTAGCCAAGCTGAAGTGGCAGTGGGCCGGCCATATTAGCCGTAGAACCGTGACGTTGGGGCAAACGATTCTCAGTGGAGGACCCGTTCGGAAACGGAGTGTAGGACGCCCTCACAAGGCGGGCTGATTATATAGCAAGATGGCTTGGCAGAAGCTGGATGCGAGAAAATACGAGCTGGATGGTGGATGAAACCCCATTTTGATTTGGAAATTATTTGTCAAGGCCCAACTACTATGTATGACCGCAATTTTGACCAATACACATTTTTATTTTTCCGTGATGTGTGCCACATATTTTAGAACGGGGTAAGATTTTATTCAGACAAGAAAAACATTCAGCTAACGTTTAACTTTTTTATGAATACGATGGTATGACATTACAACCTTATACTAGCAGAAATGTATTTATGGTGTAGTTAGTTCCACAATGGAACTAAAGCGAGAAACATTTATTCAATAATATTCCTTATACCATAGTTCTAGCCTGATGAGAACTGATGATTATAAAAACTTTTTCACTGTCGTAATAGTAGAAGCTGTTTATTTTGACGAATCCAATAATTTTAATAATCTAATTTTTTAAGACCATTCTATGGGGTCCATTCACACGCACCAATTAATACTCCTTTCTCTACAACCAGTTGCACCATCAGTCCAAGTGGCGACGAAGGTGATCGGGGTTCCAACGGGATCTTCCACTCAGCTGGAGTGCCTCGTGGAGGCTCACCCGCACTCCGTCAACTACTGGCTCAAGAGCGATGAAGAGATGATCTTGCCTGGGTATGTAAAGTATATACTTCTTTATCATTCCGAAAAGTGTTAGGGGTGACTTCTGACGTCTCCTACGGTATATGTCAACAAACAATACGTATTTTTTATTTGTTGACAAAATAACCTAAGAAATAAAATAATTTATCTTATTTCAAAAAGTATCGAAATTGACAAATGAAATCCGTTATGGATACCCCACTGCTAACGGGGACAGCAGCGGGGTTATGTGGGACTCACACCCACTAAAACCCCACGGTGACCACTCCCGCATTATTGCCGGGGCCCCCGGAACAGCCTGAGCCACTACGTCCAAGGATAGCTGAGAGCCTGCTTTTACAATCCATTTACGATTTACTGTGTTACACATATACATACTGTGTACTTCTTCCACCAGGTAACGTAAAAGGTCGTCCGAATATCTATTTATTCGAATTTCGTCGTGATTTCTATTATAACTGAGTCCTACAGCGGCATCTAGAAAATGCCAATATTCAATCAATGACCTCAAATGGCAGGTAGCTCAGTGTTGCCATAAAACGAGCCTTCGCTATACTATTTTGTTCACTAACCTTTGTGCCACTTGTTTGGTAAATAAACAGGGGTCCGAGAACATTACACAAGCTTTTCATTTTTTATTCATACGATCGGTTGTAAAGATCCAGAAATAGCAAATTTCTATTTAGTCGTCGCTAGCGCAATGACCCGATACACTTATTGGATCAATTGAAAAACAGTAAAACGTAACATTTTATCTTTTGATCTTTCATTAATGTAAATTGCTTTTCGCAATGAAATATTTATAATTTGTTATTACGTTCCATGATATAAAAATTATTATTATTATGATTAGCCTCCTGGATCCCACTGCAGGGCAAAAGCCTCTTTTCCCTTTTTTCACTCTAGTCTGTCCTGGCGGACGATCTCGTCTTAAAACATCAAAATAACTTGTAAGCAGTACTCTATGAACACGCGTTTGACGTCAAGCAAGCGGTGCGGTCCTTATGTCTATGGATTTAAGGTTGATATAATATGTTTCTTAGTTTATGTTTATGCGTGAGTGTGATTAGTGCAAGCAGTTTTCGACTGTACGGGACTGTACATATTTACTCGTGACGAAGACCTCCATACTGCGCAGGAAACACAGACACCGTGAAATTCTGTATTTATCGAAAGTGTATTGTTATTCAAATTCTTGTACCACAGAGGCAAGCACGAGGTTTCCGAGGAGCGCATATCGGCTTACCAGGTCCGTTGCACCCTTGTCATCAGCGACTTCCAGACATCTGACGTCGGCTCATACACCTGCGTCTCCACCAACACTATGGGCAAAGCTGACGGAACTGTCCGACTGTATGGTAAGTTTATTTATCTATATTACTACTATTACCTAAAGCGCCATCTCTTTCGATTGCCTATACATACGTGTAGTATAGAAATATATGGTAGTTTGAGTTTATATTTATTTTTCATAATTGAAAAATTAAATCTACATAAGTGTCATTTCCCAAGGCAAACAATTCTCTATTTTGTATGGAGATGACAATTTGTTTTTGGTTTCCCCGCATTGTCGTCATAGTAAAAGTTCTTCATAATGACGAGCCCAACAACGTTCCTAACAGCGTCCTTTTACACGCAGTTGAATAACAACACACTCTGGCCGGGCGAAGCGGGCTAGCACGCACAAACTACTGTCCAATGTTCTCTCGACCAACTCTATGGAGGGACACGGACAATAACAAACAAAAGAAAAAAAATATATACGCGTCGAATTGAGTACCTCCACCGTTTTTTCGTTCGTCGAAAATTAACCAATGCGGAGTTTAAAAAAAATCAACCTTTCAAAGATAGTGGAAAATGAAAAATGCAACTACTTTATTCTGTGAATTCTTTTTTTTATAGAACTCATCATTGTTTGCAAGTAATGTTTCATTGCAATCGTTTATATTTAAAATTATTTTTTTTCCAAATTAACGAGCGCCCGCGGCGTCACGCGCGCCAATTTAAGTTTCACCGTTCCATTGGGAACTGAACTAGTGGGATTTTTCTCTTTTTATTGTCAACTTTGTTTGAGGAACATGTCGAAAGGAAATTATTGACGTCGGTCAGCTAATCGATCGATTCACAGATGATTTGAACTTACAAAAATATTGTACCTAAGAGCGACATAAGAAAACATTACGTCGCTTTTTACGTTTTTCTTGCAATTTTCTGATTCTCTATTTGTGACAAATTGACAATAACCAACAATAATTAAAATTCTATTTTCCATAACATAATACAGTCAACGATTATACTTATGTGATTTCGTGATCATAATTCCTAATGAGGCAGACAGAAATTTGGCAATAGGTAGGAGGTATTTTTTTTAAACGCATAGACCACCATCCTGCCTGATGTTAAGCAGCGATGTGGTTAATTTCTCTTTAGCTTAGGTCTCATTGACGCAAATCCAAGTTAATGTTAAAACAGTTTTTATTTCCCATTTTTATCGTTCTTCGGATTCCTCAAATACGTAACACAATATTAACACTTCTTGGATTTTCTTTGATGCTTTATCATTAAAATTAATCATATTTCCAAAGAAAGATCGTGATCGTTTTTAATGAGTTAACTTGACTTATTTTTATTTTAAGCTTTAATACAAGAAACTGTATGACTAGGTACAAGCAATAATACCTACTAGTAAACATCTAAGTAAATACCTAAATTTACTATATTAGTAATTGTTTAATTAAATCATTTAAAAAAAAACGCGCACGTACATTATATTATATTTAAAGCTTGGTGTAACTTGGGAAAAGTTATACCGCATTTATTGGTAGGACAAAAGAAAGTAGAAATTCACTCTCCCCATGCAAACTGGATCATCTGAGATTTTTATATGTAGAATTGAACTGAAAAGAATTATTAGTAAGTGATTGAGATTATCAATCATACAATACCCTAAACTGGTTTTTCCTCATGTATGGCGACATGGATATTTTGATGTTTTAGTGCTGAGTATTCCTTGATTTATGTGTAATAATACACTCTTCACGCCTTTTAATCCCAAACCGGGTTAGGCAGAGGCACCTGTTAAAGCAAATACCCAGGGTTCACCAAGCGTATTTAACCCAACGTGACAGAATGTGAGCCCTTCGTCGTTATAGGGTTCACACACCTAATGGTGTGCGAGTGTCATCACGATGTTGTCCTTCACCGTACAAGCGTTGCGTTGCGTAAATAGGCTCTGAAAAAGAGTCCCATTGGTACACGTCCAGTAGCCGGACTCGAACCCGCGACCTCCCAGTTACAAGTCAAGTATACGACCAACTGGACCACATACACTTTATGTGAAGTGCTTTGTTTATGCTTGTATTATAATTATATGGACACAGTCGTTTTCAATTTGATTAAAAAAATACTAAGTCACGTGCCGGTTGTATCATTATTGCTCTACAATCAGGAGTTTTCTAAAAAAATCCGTCAAACATAATGGGAAACATAAGAGGCAACTACTTTATTCTATGATCGCTCTTTTGTGGGATATTTTTTATGAAGGAAACGCCTCGTTTCAGTAACATAAACATATCTACGAATGTTACATTTTCATTTTATAAAATTAAATGACATTCAGAGAATCCGCTTGACTTTAAATTCATATTTCACTACGCAGTAATTCTTTTTTTGTTAAATACTACCTTCTGATATGCCTGGCCGGTGAGAAATTGACATTATTAAAAAACGTAAAAATGTTTACGAAAAAGTGCTGTAAAGGTAGAGGTAAATAATTCATTAGTTTGAAATACACCAGTACACTATTTTACTTATGATGAAACTCGTATGATCCGAAAATGTTTAATAAAAGTTTTTGTCTCGCATTGCATATTACTACGAGAACTCGTATTTGTGTTATGATTTTGTTCGTATTTCAGCAGTTTTTAAAGGACAAAAATGGCGAAGCCATGTTCATAATAACAAACGTCTAGAGAAAAATTTATTAATATTACTAAAAATACACTCGTAACAGACATAACAACAACAAAACCATGACTGGTCATGCATGATATTCAAAATGAGGTTTAACAGTGAACTACTTCTAGAAAAAATATTTTAAATATTGTGTCAAACTCCTACTTTGCTTATGTAAACTTTAGGAAAAAAATAAACACACTTCACGCCTTTTAATCCCAAAGCGGGGTAGGCAGAGGCACTTGCTAAACAAGTTTCCACGATTCACCAAGCGTATTTAGCCCAACGTGACAGGGGGTGAGCCCATCGCCGTTATAGGGTTCACACACCTTGTGGAGTGCGGGTTTCATCACGATGTTGTCCTTCACCGTACGAACGTTGCGTTGCGTACATAGGCTCTGAAAAAGAGTCCCATTGGTCCCATTGGTACACGTCCAGTAGCCGGACTCGAACCCGCGACCGCAAGTCAAGTATCCGACCAACTGGACTACAGACGCTCTAAACTCAGACGAAAAGAGATCTTCAAGAGGCACAGATGAGCGAAATGAACAGACTATAGGTAGTTGTGCTTCACACCACACGGGTGCCACACCCGTAACTTATTTCGTTACTATCCTAATTGACGACTGCACGGCCAGCATGGACTAGTGGTCAGAATATCAGCTTCTAGGACTACGGTCGCGGGTTCGATTCCCGCCACGTGCGTAATGCTTTAGTGGTGAGCTGAGGCATTTTTTGTGTGCGTCTGGGTGTTTTACTCGTATTTATCTACGTATGTATTTAAAGATATCTATGTGAGTTTATCAGTATCTGGAACCCATAGTACAGGGTAGCCTAGTTTGGGGTCAGGTGACCGTGTGTGTGAAAATATCCTGTCCTAATTATTATTAATTTTGTCTAAATCCGATCAGTAGTAACATGAACATGACCTAACATCCATTTTTTTTTTCACCAACAGAAATAAAAATAACAACAACGACAACAACAACAACCACAACTACAACAACGACGACCACTACAACAACTCGTCGTCCGCCGACCACAACTGAGCTCACTCCACCACCAAGTAAGTAATATACCGTAATATGGGGGCCATTTTGAATCCTTGAAATGAAACATTTTAATCTAAACCAATATTCTAAAGAGAAAAGATTAGATTTTTTTTTGCTGGAAAGCATTCATGCCCAGTGAACATAGGCTTTTTCTATTTTATCCTGAAATTCCCACGGGATCGAAAAAAAGAGTACGTAACACCACGCGGTACAGCTAGTTCAATATAAGTTTGTGTGTTAATGTGTTAGTGCAAGTGCCTGATCACAAAATAGAAAATTATAAATTACTCGTTGTGAATATCACAATGTCCTTAAATTACAATGACGTTAAAATAATCTACGAATGAACTGAAATGCCAATCAGAAAATTCGGCTGATTTTAAATTGGGAATTTCACATTTCAGTGTTCAATATTTCTTTATTTTTAATGTTACCTTCCGATAGCACTGGCCGGCGAGAAATTGACATTCTTTAAAAACGAAAAATTTCATGAAACAGCGGTTTAATGATATTTGAATTTGGAATCAGTTATACGAACCTACTATGGAGGCACTAGGAATGAAAAATTCCCTAGTAAAAGAATTTCTTTGCCAATTACGTATCTTTATTAGGTAGTGAGGTACCTATTTTACAATTACCCGAAGCTCTCTACAGAATGCGAGTCCTTGTACCCCTTGTGAACTGCGCTCGTCTGCATTACAACCACTTTGACTCTCAACAGGATTCGTGGTGCCCCTACAGCCAGCTGAGCAGAAATACTATACGCCTGACGTCACTACCTTCGGTGAGTTTGAAATTAAATTCATGTGTTTTATTTTTTTCACAATTTTTTTTTGTTAATCGAGAACAGCTCAGTTAAAAATGATATTATGTTGTCAGGTAAGTAGGTATATTATTTTATTTACATGTTGGCCGGGGCTAACGTTATTTTTCCCATATATATATTGTTGTGAGAGTTCTATGCATATAAACCTACCTAAACAAACACTATCTACTAAAGAAATCTGCATCAAAATTTGTTGCATAAGTTTAAAGCGGGAGGCGACATTGTTTCGTACAATGTAATGATACATTTTTTTTCCTATTAAGGGTAAGGCAGTGGTAACGATAGTAAAGTGAAAATCACCTTTAATGGCAGGACGAAGTAGGGGAGCAATTCTATTTCAAAGCATCATGCGAAAACCAGAAGTCTTCATATTATGATACATAATAATAATATAGTTTGTTGAAGTCAACCGATTTACAGATATACACATTAATTCACTACTTAAAACATTAACCGTGGTAATAAAGTTAGAACAGCGTTAGCGCACTGCTAGTAAAGGTCTCAAAAAGTGGTCAAATGTTCCTACGCCAAATACGGACGGATAAATAAGTTGATATTCGTCAACTACTTAGTCCATATTTTAACTTTTTTATGAATACGGCGGTAGATCTGTTTTGTCAACATTATTTATCCGACTGTCCCTGCAGAAGGTAAGCCTGTTTCACGAGGTTCCGGTCTGAGTTCCACTACGAGCTATAATATCGAGATTGAAGTGAGTAGCCCTAGCGCTACATTTTGTGTGTATAATTAAATATCTAGCCTTATTTAACAACAAAAAAATTGACACTAATCAAACAATGAAAGAGTGGATGATGGATGGATGAAAGCCTAGTCTAAGTCTAGATTAGCGAAAATAATTTAAGGGCCTGGGTGATCACCGTAAAAGCACTGAAAACGTATGAATAAAAATAAGTATGTTTGTGTGTAAAGCGAAAGCAGTACGTATTTAATGACCACAACAAATGGAGACCTATAATTTCTGCCTATCCCTCTGGTAGACAGGCGTGAGGTGTATGTATGTATTAGTGGCGAAGCTAGGGGGTAAGCCAGTAGTACAAGCCTCTGCCAGGCACATTAACAAATATTTTCAAGGAAATTAAGTAACGTACGCACTTATTAGAACTCAAATAAGTAAGACAAATAAAAAATCTAAATAAGTAGCATTGGTTAAGTGCCTGTTTTTCACTACCGGCTTACCTCCTAGCTTAGCCACTAGTATGTATGTCGAATAAGGAAATAAATACTCTACATTTTCAATTTAACTAATTAAATTCGTTCATTGAAAAGGCAAAAAACATTTAAACTTTTTGCTAAATAAAGGGCTGAATGTCGTCGTCAGTGTGAACACGTTAGTACCATTTGTCAGGCTTAAAATGGTCTAGATTTCATCAGTGGGTACTCCAAAAGCCTATTATTCATCTCTCGAGGGATTAGGGAAATGAGTATCGGTAAGTACATATGATTTGTAAATGTCGACAGTATTAGCTATCTTGTTAACCGACTTCACAAAAGAAGAAGGTTTTTAAACGGTTTTATTTAGTTCGACCCGTACGGTATTTTTTTGTTTGGGTCAAAATTAGAAATTCAAATTTAAGTACCTTCGTGTTGTGAGATTGATCTGAAATTTGCTACACACCTTTATTTCCGGTGAAAGTACAATTTAATGTATAATAAAATATAATTGTAATTTTAATATAATTGTAAATCTAAGATGGCCGCCGCTACAAAATGCCGGATGACCTATTCTTTCATAAACCCTACAATATGGGTATTAAATGAAAGGGCACGACTAGTAGAATACAGTTCACTATAATAAATCCAAGATGGCCGCCGCTACAGAATGGTGGATTACCTACTTATTCTTTCACGATACTTACAATATGGGTGTCAAATGAAAGAGCTCGACTAGTAGAATACACTATAACTGAACGTTTTAAAATAAAATTTATATAAAAAAAAACTTTTTATGTTAAACGGTTTTAGTGGAATAGAAAGGTATTCATGAAGATAATGTACTAAAAGCTAAAAAAAATAAATTTGGTGGGTTCTGGAGTCATTGGATATTGATCAGACATAAAAATTAAATCGTGAGGCATATAAGTTAAGTGTGCTATTTAATTAAGTAGGTAAGTAGTAGATGTTATATTTATTTGCTAAGGTCACGCCAAATCTATTCCGATAAAACCGTTTAACATATTTTTTTATTATGTTTATCATAGTGTTAATTCAGAACTTGCGACTATGTGGACCGATATTGATAAATATTATTGATGGATTGATTGCAACCGATGACAGCAGGCTTCGACAATGGCAATCCGTCACAGGTAACTTACACCATGGAAAAACCCAGAATTCATTGATAACTCTACTTAAAACTACATTAAATGTCAGTGTTATTAGTAATGCTTTAAACAAGGAAAAGTATTTACCAACTTTTGGTCACCGAGTACATAGTCTCATTTCGGAGCAATGCATGTTTGGTAGCTGGCAGAAAGAAAAAACACTTAGAAGTTGACTTCGAACGATTAAAGTTAGTTTCGAAAAGGCAGTGGCGTGCACTGGCTTTTACAACAAGGTAGGCAGTAATCCCCAAGCTTTGACACCTATGTATAGGTAACTTGTCTTTACGAAATATAGGTACCTACATATCTACTCACTTACAAATCACAGGACCTTTGTTAGCCTATTTCGTGAGTACAACAAAAAAGATCTAGCAATAACTTTAGTTTAGGTCGGTAGCAAATTAGGTATGGTACCCAAAATACTAAGGTAGGCAGTGTCTTTTTGCCTTTTTGCCTATATGGTGTGCACGCCGCTGCAAAAAGGCTATTTTTGCCGAAGACACCTACCAAATCTAGCTTCAAAATAGGACTAAGGAAAATTGTACACCTGCATTTAAAGCCAAGTCCATTACCATCCCAGCATTAATCTGTCTCGACACGTCATTATGAGTTATACTCTATTTTCAACGTACCTATGTCAATGTTAATAATTATGACCATGAAAAAAGGGCGAGGGGTGGAGGCCTCATGCGCCGTGAAGCAGGTAGTGACAATTTATTTATGCCAAAACTTCTGGGAGAGGATTGTATCAAAATATTTTAAAATGGTCAAAATTGTTTTGAAATGTAAGCATGTTTTTTGTAATCAATATAAATGCAAAGTATTGTAACGGTGGTCACTTCAAACACTTACTATGATAAATTAAAGTATGTCAAAACAATTCATTTTATTCATTTTCAACATCATGTTTCATAAAGACATTTACAACTTAAGACCTACACAATCGATAGTTAAAAAGAAAAAGTGAAAGCATGTTTTCAAAGCAACCGGGTTAGATTCCCGAGCTAAATACAGTTCTTTTTTCAAATAAAGTATGAATGCAGTTTGTCTTTTTATCAAAATCGGTGACATGGTTCCTAAGAACAAATCTTCGTATGCCTTATAGTGTCAGACTTTCCCATACTGACCGATTTGAATGAGCCACCCTGTATATTATATACTATAGTGATTCGAAAATCTGCTTCTGGGGCCTCGAATACTTTGAACAAGCTTAACAAGCCAAGCCAATGTTAGAAAACTTCTATTTTGTGCAGTAACGACACTTTAATTGTCATACAAAAACAATGAGTTTGAGGATGTTTCGGCAAGTCATGCTTTGCCTTTCTTCTGGTTGTCCTTGAATAGTAAAAGCACGAGATAGGGCATTAAATTACGCAACTCCAAAGTTCACTTTGCAAAATGCAGTCAAGAGAAGACAGGATAGGCTCGTAACTTTAAGGATATTTCATCAGTACGTTTGTCGTCACCGAGAAAAAAGTCTTCTAGCGCTTCTAGGTATGAACTACAACCTTCAGATAAAGTAAGTAGGAGAAGGTGTAAACTAAATCCAGTAGGTAGGTATATATTCCAATATTTTGTCTATTTCGAAGGTCAAAGTCGTTACAATTAAGCCCTTTAGCAGAATACAGGTTACCTAAAATCGGAAGATTAAGTAATAAGTGAATTTTCAAACAGCCTAAATGTCGCTACCTACGCAAATGCGATGGGCACGGGTCCGTCAAAGCAAATTATCCAATGAGTTTCGCAAAAAGGCTTCCAACCATCTGAAAAGCTCGTAATTTCCATGTAATTTTAGATATGACATCCTTTTCCATAAAATGAGTTGACTATTTATGTTGATGATATAAAATGTACGTTTAGCAATGCCATTGGTAACTAAATAGATAAATGTTGCCTCTAAATAAGTTATCTTATTTAATGTACCTGAGGAGATTTTGATGAGTCTAAAAGAGAATAATTCTTCTTAGGAAACATGTCTTCAGTAACAATTACGTCTAATTTATTAAAACGCTTCCTCTTCTAATTAATTAATAAAATTACATTCTAAACTTTGAATAATTAAAGCATCAGTATTACTTCTCGGAATATTATTATTTTCGTGATTTCTTTCCTAACACTATGTTACACCAATACACTCGCCTCCAAGGCAGGAGGTGTCTTAAAACGATTTTTGAAGTTCTATTTTTTTTTTCACAAAGACGGTACTATGATAAGTAAACAAGGATCTGGGGACGGCATCCCAGTCAAAACCTTTTAAAATCGTAGGAACGATCAGTGTCATTTTTTATTTGGGGTATGTCTTATAATGTTCTACTTCTACAGAACAAGTTTCTCACTCCCATTTTTTCTAATTTTACAGATCGAAAAGGACGCACAAACTACTATTGTTTATTAAAGCCTTATTCTGTGTTCCTGATCGAAGACGTTTCTTTTTTAACCAATTTTTTTTTCGTTTTCCTTCGGCATATATACTAACGTAATGGACTAATAGACATCAGTATATGACTAAAGTGGTAATGTTTGTTACAGATACAATGCAGAACGTAATCGAGCAGTCAGTCCTCGACAACCACTGGATCCCGACTGCCGCTTCAACAGGGTCCAGCGCCCACCAATCAGCGCCAGTTCCGATTGTATCTCTCCTCTCAGTGTTGCCAATATTAAAATATATCTACTCAGTGCTGACAACCAAATCAATTTGCATAAACTTACAAGCGTCGTGCCTACAAAGGTGATGTGCTTAAAAACATTGATAAAGTCAATTTTGACATTGTAAACGTTGTAATAATGTCCATTTAAGTAATATTATAATAATATACCCATATACTTCAATCTCTTTGATAATAAAAAACCCAGTTTTAATAAAATAAAAATAGATACCTAAGACATACATTGTGACGCACTGTGAAGGTTAATAATGTGTTTGTTGTGATCTTAATTATAATGTTTTACTTTAAGATTTTAGTAATTTAATGGGTAAATTGTTGCACTCCTGCGTAATACGTAATAATACACAGTTTTAACGATTTTAGCCTTCTTTAAAAAAGATAAGACATATAGCTATTATTTAAAAAACCTTGTCAATCCTGCGTAATCCTAATGAGAATATGCTCTCTATATAGCTCTTACTCGTAGCGATGCCAGATAATAGAGAGAGTAAATAATTGCGAATATTTCTTACATGTCAGGTACCGGTACTACGTAGTCCGACCGCACCCACTATACTTCGCCTTAGGTATTGCGAGGGGTAGTAGGGGGTGAGACAGTTACGTCGTCGCTCACGCGGTAACGGTTTTCCCACTCCCCACCTCCCATGCACAATACGTAAGGCACACAATGGCGGTTGCGGACAGACAACTTGAAAACTCAGTGCATATTGCGTAGATTTTTTTTTATTCCTTATTTTCCCATTTTATTTATTCCTTATTTTGCTCAACAAATAAGTATTTTAATTTAATCAAAGATTACAATGCCATTTACATTATCAGATACATCCGGTTCTATCAGATACGACGCTGACCGCGAGTTTGACTCAAAGTCCCTCAAGCTTACACCGCACAAGATCCCACACCTCGGCAAATTGTTTTCAAAATCGTTTCAAATCTTATATACCTATTATAATAATTATCGTAAGTAACCCTACGTTCTCACAGACCGAAAACATATCTCGAAACGTGAATGTCAAAGTCGCGAGGTGTCGTGGCTTTGACTGTGCGAAATACATGTTTGATTGTACATTGATAAAGTCTAAAGTAAATGTTTGAGATTTACACTGAAAATACATTGATAAAGACAGATAACTGTTTATATTTGACGGGCCCCTTGGTGTAGTGGTCAGCATGTCTGCTTCTGCTCCGTAGGGCCGTGGGTTCGATTCCCACCGCTGGCAGGTATTTAGGTGATGAGCTTTTAAGTACTTGTTGGATGTGTCTGGGTATTTATTTATATAAGTATGTATTTAAAAGAAAAAAAAAGTATTTAAGTAAATATATCTCGTTGTCTGATTTCCATAACACACGTGCTTTGGCTACTTAACATAGGATGAAGGCAATGTGTGTGTTGTTGTAAAATATTTATTATTATTTATTCATAACATGTGTCGGTCCGTACGTAGGGTAACATCATTGCTTTATAGTGCAGCATTCCAACTATCGTCTTTTTCTGTCTTCAATCATATTATGTAAAAACAGGCGTCAAAGCATATCAAATTGTATAACTGTTACGGTATAATCTTATGTAAATAATATGAAGAGAAATAAAATTAAAATTAGGTGAAAATAAATAATAATTCTTACGATTTCTGTAAATAGTTGACACTTAGAGGTTAAGACTAGTCCATTTTTTAAACTAAGGAGGTATGAATTGAATAATATAGGGCTAGAGATTGAATAATTAATATAGTACTTTATTTAGAATTGTAAAATTTTATTTCGTACTTTTTTTAGGATCAGGTAATATTCTCTATGGTTGAAACCTTTTTTTATGACTTAAGTTTTGATTAAAAAAGTAAGGACAAAAATGGCAGCGTATTCACGCTATAAACCCTCACAGTTAAAGCAGAGATAGATACTCAGCATTGATCTCTCATAATTATACTATTCAACCTCTAATTTGACAGTATGCATGGAAAGATCCCTTAATCTTACTGATGTTTGATAAACATTACGGCGTCACAAGGAATTTGATGAAAATCGTTAAATTCTGTTACGGCAAAAAATATCAAAATGCCCACATTACATAGGGGTTGAACGTTCTTAAAAACTGCCTCATTACCAGTAGGTATATTATTTTAATTTTAGAGTTACTTTACAGTTTCAAAATTTAAATCATGAAAGATCAATTAATTACAATTAAATTATTATTTTATTTAGATAAGCGTTATTTAGTTATAGGGAAGACGTTTGTATAAAATTACGGTAACTTAGCGATTTTAATACCAAAAACTACTTAAAGTAACTCGGAATAATTATGTAAATAATACAATAAAATAAAATAAACGCTCAGTGGTTTACATACATGTTGTGTTTCATTCATATCACCATCAACCACCTAACGAGGCCCTCGTCCAGCAGTGGGCGTGCTGGACGAGGGCCTGGAGGTGCTGCCAATAATCGCCTCGCTAGGAAAGCTACATTCATTTACTTCGTAGGTATATTTACTTGCTTAGGTCCTGAGATACCCGGGGCTACCTCCATATCCCTCTGTCTAGTGTTCCCGTCTTCGCCGCACTACAGTACAACACCCGGCGCCCCTTCAGCTCAAGAGTCCACCAACGCCACGTGCGCGTTGTTATTCCACGTCTCCTTTACCCATTAGGAACACAAAGTTAAATTAAAATTACCAGACGTGGCTCGAAAATATCACGCAGCTCAATATTCCCCAAGGAACCCCATATCAAATACGAGAAAATAAAGTTCTTTATACAAACTTACCGATCCACTTTGTATGAAGAGGTAGTTTTTATTTCCGATTTCTACATATACATAAGATTCCTTGGGGATTATGTTTATACACCTAATAGTGGGTATCACGACGTACACTCTGAAAAAGGTGAGTTTCGCTAATCATTTTTTTTTTGTATACCGAGGGATAAGTACCCTCCGGCTTATTAATTAATTTCCGCAAGATCTATGGTCAGTAGTACTACCAGAAAAAAACATGGCCGTTTTCCCTACTGGTAGTACTAGTGAACTACATTCTGGTCACTAGTACTACCAGTTGAACTTCTTGGTAGTACTAATGAACCGGAGGGCGACAAGTGTATGTATGAATAGCACGTTGAAAGCAAAGGAGGCATGGTAGTAACATACAATTCTCGTTATATCACCTCACGCGTAGCGCGATCCATCTAGTTTCCTACTCTCAGCACGGCATTTACGCGCGTTGTACAAGACGCTCTGTCGTGGGGAATTTTTAAACTCCAAAAGTCTTTTATCTAGATGTCGCTAGTAGGTATCCAGGGGGACTTCTGCCAGTTATATGTTAGTACGTTTTTTATTATTTGGTTGAGTTATTTAGACTTCAGACACTTTTGAAACATGTAGACAAACAATTTGAAAAAAATACTATCGCCTTCAATACGGACTGCTTGAAGTTAGTAATTTCGTTGACATTTGTCCCCCTAATACAACTAGCGCCATCTGTCATAACTAAGAGAAACGGGGGCCCTGAAAATTCCCCATTGGTAATGTAGGTCACGAATCGCAAAAATTAATTTTGAATTTTGATAACAGTGGGACTCCTTTAGAATGAGCTATGTATTAAGATCTGGGATGTTTCTAAGATCATCAAGCTCTTAATACCCCCAGAAATTCCAACGCATTATGATCGTGTTCCTGTTCAGTAATATCTTGCATTTCTCAGAGACCTATTAAGGTATCAGGCTTTTTATGTTTCAGATTTCATAAACCAGAAGTATGTACCAACCTATACATAAAAACGTAAACTGTCCCACGCTTAGTAGGTATACACTCATAATATACTTGTCTAGATGCGCTATCTCTTTCGATTTAGAGTCGCTTAAGCAGACATGAAAAAAAACGGTTGTGTGGTATTACGAAACCACGGTAAAAGTGTTTTTTTTTTCACATTATACACACTACACGGTCAGCTGCTGCGAACTATAGACACCGCGGCATTTCTTCACTTTATCCCTACTCCGCGGCCGACCGTCACGCGACATGCAACACACAGACGAAAAAGATTAAGACGATGTAATAAAAGTTTC
>SJJU01002132.1:0-40802 GCA_012932125.1 Conopomorpha cramerella | reverse complement strand
ATCGCCCCCAAATCCCTCTACATACCAAATTTCATGAAAATCGGTGCAGCCGTTTCCGAGATTCCAATTATATATATATATATACAAGAATTGCTCGTTTAAAGATAAAGATGAAAGACTTGATTGTATGTTTGTTTGCATCGAACATTTTCTCTTGGGGTGAATCATCACTATCCCCTGGTGACAAAGGCTAGAAAAATACACTTCACACCTTTTAATTCCAAAGAGGGATAGGCAGACACTTGCTAAGTAAATAACCACGGTTCACCAAGCGTATTTAACACAACTTGACAGGGAGTGAGACCATCGCCGTTATAGGGTTCACACACCTTGTGGTGTGCAGGTTTCATCTGAGGCTACATTTTATTTTTGTCGCGAAATTCTCACGGGATCGAGAAAAACCGTGTTATATCCACGCGCCTCGAACGAGCCACTGCTGCGTCGGCCTTCTATATCCACGTGCATCGATGCAGTATTGCGCCAACATTTACCTCAATATGCTTAATATTTGAAAACGCAACGTGCCCATGATGCGTTGACTTCGATCACGTCCACACCGAGCCAACGAGAGAGATCAGACTCTACCGCTTCGTCAGTTGAGTCCTAACATCGGATCGGCTCACTAGTTTTACACAAGAGCTATGTGTCACCTCAGCGTATGCGACACACCAGCTTCGACGGGCCCGTTGGTGTAGTGGTCAGTATGTCTGCCTCTGCTCCGTAGGGTCGTGGGTTCGATTCCCACCGCTGACAGGTATTTAGGTGATGAGCTTTTAAGTACTTGTTTGATGTGTCTGGGTGTTTTATTTATATAAGTATGTATTTAAAAGAAAGAAAAAGTATTTAAGTAAGTATATTTCGTTGTCTGATTTCCATAACACAAGTGCTTTAGCTACTTAACATGGGATGAAGGCAATGTGTGTGTTGTTGTAAAATATTTATATTTATTTATTTTATATTTATAAAATATTTACCTCACATCGGGTCCATACTCTTTTAGGATAGTTAGATTGTAGAAATTAGAGCAATGTGACACCTAACATTGGGTCCATTCTCTCTCATAGTTTGTAGAAATTAGAATAAAATCATTCGTTTTAAGTCCTATCTGGTTTCTTTTGCACCCTCCGGCTGTAAATATAATTACCGTCAGTCAACACCGCGTGGTACAGTTAATAATTCATTCTTTGATTACAATTTGTACCGCAACAACTTTTAACATTATACCTTGTAGTATTTCTGTTCATAACAAAATCGTGCAAAAAGCATTCAATGCAAGTCGGAAAATAACCAGTTCAATGCTTTTTTTACGTGGTAGATTTCAGTTGTTTCTGTCATGACAATGTATGTTTTGACTGTACTGAATAACCGTAAAATAGATAAGTTTATTGAATTTCCAGCAGGTGTACGTTAGAAATGATGATAACGATGATAGACATAATGTAATCGTGACAGAAGTGATAGGTACAGACGTCAAAATGTACCACTCATCCGGCATCAAAACACATCCGTCATTGGACGGGTGCGAACTGTAGTAACGAAGTGGTTGTTGACTTTCGCGCCATTATAAACATTGATACCCAGTATAAACATTCAATAAAATGAAAGATGTTTTACCAAAGATATTGAGATTTACAAATAAAAATATATGAGGGACTCAGAACGTATACCTTTTGTAGTTCAGCGTACCTTTTGTAGTAGACATAAAAAAAAATTGTGAGAAAGATAGGGACATATTTCTCTTTCACGTTTTTCATCGTATTCAGTGCTACTTCCACTTCCTTCCTTCCGAAAATTGAAAATTTCATTGATGGTGTATCCCATTTGTGGTTACTTTAAAAGAGCTTTGCTCTAACATATTGTTTGCTGTGATGAATAAAGTTACGTCAATAATACTTTGTCCAACTTATAAGATCAAGCTCTATCCGTCAATGTTGTTTATCAATGATAATTGCTAGATTGAATTCCTTCAAGTATTAATTAATCCCATCACAAATTTCCATTGAACATTCCACAATAATATTGTAACTTCAAGAACATAATGCTAATGTTTTATGGAAAACAAATATATAGTATGTCATAAATTTGAAAACAAGTCATTCTTGGACGGAATTTTTAGATATCACAACATTCATGCGTTTCTTACCATCTGTATACCTAGGTGTGATGTTATGCTCAACACATTCATGGAAACTCAACTAAAGACTATTGTCTTTTTGTTTTTATTGATATAATTTCCAAAGGCGGGGTGTGTCATTAAAAGCGTTAAGTAACATAATTTAATTCAATGTGCCTGTAAATCTCATAAATGATAACGGCAACAAGTAGACAAACGCAATAAACACTAATTACTTAGTCATTCGAAAAGGATATGTCAGGAGCGTGACAAATGTAGATCTGTAGTCTCTGCCTACCCCTCTGGGAGACAGGCGTGAAGTGTATGTATGTATGTATGAAACTTTAAACAATGAAATTATCACTGCATACAAAATTGCTCTCCTGTATGTATTATCACACACTTATAAACAGGTTTATATAACGTCTGTTTCCATATTCAAAGTAATTTTCGGAACATTGGTGTATGTGAAATTAAAAGTGTTAAAATTTATCGGGTGTTATGTTACCTACCTGAAATATTTATATGTACAAGCTCAATTAATGCCGTAATTTTCAGCCGTTTTTGTCTACCTGTGTGAAATACACTAAATGTAGCTTCAAACCCACTGGTCTTTTGTCATTTGAAGCTAATAAAAAAAATACACTTCACGCCTTTAATCCCAAAGAGGGGCAGAGGCACTTGCTTAATAAGCAAATGCCCACGGTTCAACAAGCGTATTTAACCCAACGTGACAGGGGGTGAGCCCATCGCCGTTATAGGGTTCACACACCTTGTGGTTTTCGGGTTTCATCACTATGTTGTCCTTCACCTTGCGAGCGTTGCGTTGCGTACATAGGCTCTGAAAAATAGTTCCGTTGGTACACGTCCAGTAGCCGGACTCGAACCCGCGACCTTCGGTTTACAAGTCAAGTATCCGACCAACTGGACTACAGACGCTCTTATTGTCGTTTATATATATGAAATGCACGTCCCTTACGTAATGGTAAGGAACTCTCAAACTCGCGGTTTGACTAGATTTTTTCATTTATTTTTACTTTTCAATATTTATCTGTACGACAGATAAACAAACCCACGGTCGACAAAATGTTAATCTATGCTTAACACCAATAAGTAGAACGAAGCGAAATAATAACCGCTTCAACAACTAGAGATGATATTAATTAATATTGCACACGTATTTGCATCCACATCGAGATATATTTCCATTAAACAAGTGCTTGAACTTGATTGCGATGGAAAAGGCTAAGAAACGTGGTTCTAACTAGAACAGAAATAATATCAAGCCTGTGATAAGATTTTAGAATCTAATTAAAACAATTTATGCCATGTCGAACATCCAAGTCGCGTGCATTTCACAAATGCCGATTCTCTTTACGGAAATAATATTTGTATTAGCATTTTCATATTATTTTACACGTGAGTAATATTTATCTGTGTCATCATCATCATCATCAGCCCATACCTGTCCACTGCTGGACATAGGCCTCTCCAATTGCACGCCACTGTGATCTGTTTTCGGCTTCTCGCGTCCAACTTCTGCCAGCCATCTTGCGTATATCATCAGTCCACCTTGCCTGAGGGCGTCCTACACTCCGTTTGCCGAGACGCGGTCTCCACTTTTCTGTGTATTATTGTTAAGTTGTATCATTTAACAATATGAAACAACATTTTAAACTATATTACTAACTTATATATAAAAATCAATGCCACTTTTCGTTGTCATAGTATAACTCCGGAACGAGTGGAATGATTGGAGAAGGTTCTTATGAAGGAAAAAAATGACATCCACTGCTGGGCACAGGCCCTGGAGGTAATACTAATTTTACATTCATATTAATAGGTAAGACAGGACAACGTCTGTCGATTCCACTAGTACTTAATAATAATAATAATATTAGTCACTTTGATCTTAAATATCTCTTATTTTGGTTAGGAATTCAAAATTCAAATTTAAACAGCTACTTACTCGTGCATTTGTGTTTCGAAAACCGTAATTCATTTGATTTTTTCTCTTTTGTTTTTTTTTCTACGTCACTCATTTCACAAAAATATGGAAAACTTAAAATACTTACGAGTACATGTTCCACCGCGGCACCAGAACTGCAGAAATGGCTCGAAGGATTAAATATAAATATATAACTATTGGTTAGGAAATGTTATTATTCTGTTAAAGAATTTTTAGATGGTAACTTTTACTTTATTCCTTGTTTTCGTTTTTAAATTCCTAGTTTATTTCAAAACACTTACTTAATTAAGTTAAACATTTGTTATATTATATGGAAATTTGCAGTGCCCTAACAGGGCTATGTACGTATTGTATGTGCATTATAGCAAATAAATAAATATGAGTATGGTGTGGTGTCGCAAAAGAAAACACGGCAAACGCACCGTGTTTCAATGTTTTCGTTCTGAAAATTGCGTTGGGCCGTAGCCTCAATGGAGCCAAAGTTGAGGTTGGAGGTTAGCGTCATGCCTAAAAGCTCCAGCCGATTGGCTATAGGCAGAGGTACATCCCGGAAAGTGGGAGCCAGATTGGATGGGCTCCTTTTTGCTGAGAAAAGACCCAGGCGTGTCTTAAGCGCATTGAACCTGACCAGATTGGCCTCGCCCCAAGATGCGACTTCACTAAGGGACAGGTTCAAACGCTCAACCAATGCCTCTCTGAGTACCCGGATTTGAACAAGCCCCGTGGATGGCCGCAGACCAAGGTAGATAATGATGAATTGGAAGCAGATCCATCACAAACCAAATCAGAGTTACCTGCAGGCTGTGGTGTTAGTGACAAAACCGTTTTAATCCACTTGAAGCAAATTGGGATGTTGAAAAAGCTTAAAAGGTCGGTACCTTATGAATTGAGTGCGGCGTTACATTACTCAACCGGCACAATCATAAATGTATTTTAAATCGGACTATTATCTTTGTCCTCTCCGGACCCTGCTCCAACAAATTACAATTTTTTTCGAAATTTGGATAACTTCTTGCAAGGAAAAAAAATCATTTCCGATGAGGCTTTCCAAACCGCTTTAACCCAGATGTGCCTGAAACTATTTATGTGCGACAAAAATTTAAATGTATGATTTATATGTAATTATATGTCTCACTAAATGTGAGAAAAATGTGCGAACAGGTATTCCGAAACATGGGTGGAGATACGCAACCACTTGGCGGCATGGTTTTGTTCGGTGGGTGGTGACTAGACGCGGCCGAAGCCTCCCACCAGAAATAATTTGTTTGAATAACAAAACTTTCACACAAAACAAAAAGAAAACAAAAAGTCTTCAATCAGTGTGTCCTACCTGTAATGACATACAGAGCTGAGACGTGGACACTGACGGCACGGCTGGCCCACAAGCTCAAAGTCGCACAGCGTGCTATGGAAAGGGCAATGCTCGGCGTTTCTCTGAAGGATCGAATCAGAAATGAAGTGATCCGACAGAGAACCAAAGTCATCGACATAGCTCATCTTTTTAGCAAGCTGAAGTGGCAGTGGGCCGGCCATATTAGCCGTAGAACCGATGACCGTTGGGGAAAACGAGTTCTCGAGTGGAGACCGCGTCTCGGCAAACGAGTGTAGGACGCCCTCAGGCAAGGTGGACTGATGATATACGCAAGATGGTTGGCAGAAGCTGGATGCGAGAAGCCGAAAACAGATCACAGTGGCGTGCAATTGGAGAGGCCTATGTCCAGCAGTGGACAGGTATGGGCTGATGATGATGATGAACAAAACTTTATTATACATACGTATCTGTAGTCGGACATATCTGCAACTCACTCTTTGTCTCATTATAGAACGTGTTTTCTTGAATAAAATACCTAAATTTCCAGTATTTTACATTTAGATTCGAAAGAGCCCAGTTCAGTCACCCCGAATCACGTAACATTAATTTCTTAAAGCTTTGAGGGTAGTCGAAATATTTTTTTATTCGTAGTGTCCTATATATAGGACAGTAGGCTTATCTGGGTAAAAAGATTTCATTGATTCCCATCCGAATGTGTTTCTTTAGTAAAGTGACAATGAACTACCTATAAGATGGCAGAAAAAATACGTATTTTTTTCTCACATGTTGTTTCTCAAACTAGACAGCCCGTAATTTTGAATCATTAGTAATTATTTCATTAATAAAAAAAAATACACTTCACGCCTTTTAATCCCAAAGCGGGGTAGGCAGAGGCACTTGCTTAATAAGCAAATGCCCACGGTTCACCTAGCGTATTTAACCCAACGTGACGGGGGTGAGCCCATCGCCGTTATAGGGTTCACACACCTTGTGGTGTGCGGGTTTCATCACGATGTGGTCCTTCACCGTACGAGCGTTGCGTTGCGTACATAGGCTCTGAAAAAGAGTCCCATTGGTACACGTCCAGTAGACGGACTCGAACCCGCGACCTCCCGGTTACAAGTCAAGCATCCGACCAACTGGACCACAGACGCTCTCGCTTTTCATTAATTATTTATTAGATATTATGATTACCTATTACGTATATTCGTGCTTTGAAATTGGAAACGATGAAATTAAGGGCGTATTTCTATTGTTGACGTCATCATCGCTCTTGATTGTTCTTCGGTATGTATTATCACACACACATAGACAGTACTAGACAGTAAGTAAGGACAGACAGTAAAGCCGCCGTGAGATGTTCGGTCGATGGAATAACCATCAATAATGTTAGCTATGCTGTTGAAACTCTCGGCCAAAGCCATGCAGCTGCTGCTGCAAATATGTGAAAACTGTGCTGCTACTTATGGTCTAAGATATACTGCACGCAAGAGCGAATATGTCATATTCACATCGGGTACAATAATACCAAAGTCTCCGCCACATATAAGGCTGTGTTCTGTAGAGCTCAAGAGAGTCAACAGGTTTAAATACCTAGGTCACATACTCACTGAGACACTATCAGATGACGAAGATATCTAGCGAGAACGAAGAGCGCTGTCTGTGCGCTGCAACATGGTGGCTCGTAGATTTTCCAAGTGTAGTACAAAAGTTAAACTGACACTTTTCAGGGCCTTTTGTCAATCCTTCTACACTTGTAGTCTATGGGTTTCCTACAAGCGGAGCACATACAGCGCACTACGCGTCCAGTACAATGATGCACTTCGTTTTTTGCTGAGAAGGCGTCAGTTTGCGGAGGTACAGGTTGACGACTTCTTTGCCATCATGAGAAAACGCATTGCGTCTACACGAGTCAGACTTCAGAAGTCCAACAACAGCCTACTGGGAACGTTTGCGAACAAACTCGATAGTCCAATGCTTGGGCACGGGGCTGGACTGCTGCACAAGCCAAATAAAAAATAATAATGTGTAAATATATAATAATAATAATGTGTAATATGCTTTTAGATTTATTTTTAACTAACATAGTTCTTAAGTTTTCTTTTACTCTCTATTTTACCTACTAACGCAAATGGACTGGTGTCTGTAAATAAACTATTTATTATTATTACCTCTATAACATCACACCATGGTAATTGGCCAGAAGAAATTTACTCCGTAGTAAAGACTACGAGGCGTAGTAGAAAGGACGTGGTACTGTCTACGGTCCTCTGTCTACGGCGTAGCATTCGTAGCTGAATGTTGCTTGTCGAATTTGATTACTCCTAGCTTGTCGGTAATAACGTTCGAACTTAACACGCATATTTTATATTTGAAATACATGTTACGCCTCTCTATCATAGGGGTAGCCCTATACAGTCCAACATCTATCACGGTCTCAGGACCGGTCTCTCTCTGACAACCGGTCCATGCGTTTTATGCACACACAATTAATACACCTCTCACCATTGGAGAGAAAGCCGCTAACTGCTTCGGTAAAGTGTCACATATCTCAGCTACCAGGTGGGGCATCAAGTACCGCGCTCTTAAAATTATCTATGCCGGGACCTATATTGCTACACTAACATACGCTGCATCGACATGGTATCACCGAGTCTCGGTGTTCGTCGTGAGGAGGGCGCTATTACGCACGCAGAGGTTGGCGCTGATCTTACTCACTAAGGCCTACAGATCTTGCAGCACCGCAGCGTTACCTGTGCTAGCGGGCGTACTTCCAGCAGATCTTGAGGTACAACGAGCGGGAGAAATTGAGGAGGAGGGTACCCAGTTGGCTCCGAGGGAGCGCAAGCTATTAAAAACATCAAAACGAGAGGCTGCAGTTGCCCAATGGCAGTCTCGCTGGGAGAATAGTGATGATGGTCGGGATCTACTCAAGTTCTTCCCGAGTACTGCAGAAAGGTTGAGTTTCGGATGGATCGAACCAGACTACATTGTGTCGCAAATCTTGACAGGACATGGATGCTTCAGAGAACGACTACACCGGATGACTCTCTGCGACACGGCTCAGTGCCCTTGTGGCGAAGCGAGCGAAAACAGGGACCACGTACTATGGGAATGCAGATTATACAATGAGGCAAGGAATGAGATGCTTAATAAACTGGAGCGTATCGAGCCAGGGCCAATATACTTTAGGGATCTGGTTAGCAGTCGAGGGAACTTTGAACGCTTGCGTGAGTTTGCTAATCGCTGGCATACAGCTCGAAGAACATATGAAGCCTGTTAACGACTGAAGACGCGACGAGGACCCGACGCGAAGTCTCCGTAATGTGGTCGTCATGCCCCAGAAGGGGGAGAGTTGGCAACAAAACAGGGACGGATAAAGATAATTTGTATGGAGTCAAGAAAACGTGTGCGTTGAAAAGAGGCAAAAGCAAGTAGATGCGCACGTCTCCAGAGAATGGCCCGTACGCCGAGAGGCAGGCAGGGCTTGGGTGGTGGTGGGATTATCCCTGATCAATACACCATGTAGGTTCGTCGATTTCGAGTAATTTCACGCCGCCTTACGTCAGGACCATTACTATTATAGTTTTCAACAAAGCAGAAATTCTTTCGCTTCTTAATCGTACACAGCGGCACTGTTGCACGGTGTTAGGTTCCGTCGACTCCATGGTAGAAACTAGTAGATTATTATAGTCATAAATACCAAACTTTCTTAATAAGCGTTTTTTTGGGAAATTAATAAAACAACCTTAAGAAAATGAGATTAAAATGGTATAATAAGGTGTTAGAACAATAAGGAAAGGAAAAGCACGTTTTTAATACAGTAAAATAAAAAAAATATTAGACTTAGACGACTACCTCATATTTCACATTTAATCATTATTAAATTAATTTATTTACATAATGGTACACTAATAAGATATGAATCATTTACAATGATATAAGCAAGTAAGTAAGTAGGTACATATACATAAATATTTTGCAAAAACTCCATTGAAAACAGAAACATGAAGAAATGTACCAGGTCATATTTACATATTTAGTGTTCCTGTTTTAAAATTAACCTAGTTTTACAAATTAATTTAAGTCTAAACTCTTAACATACTTAAGACCTCTCTTGACATCACACTCTTTTTCTGACGGGGGAGTTTTCTAAGGCTACTGATAAATGGGTCTGAGCTGAGTAAAAGTCTATTTAGCAAATCTGTGTTAGTAAGTTCTCTCGACATTTTACGCGTATGATCTCGTCTGAAGGACTTGTAAAATTTATTGTTTGATTCAGCTGCCTCTTCAGATAACTCCCCGATTGATAATAAAGCGTGCTGCGCTACCTGAGCCCCGTGAATGAGGACTTTGTGGATGGAAGCTGGGAGGTTGTATCACGGATATTCTTGAATCAGAAGGCGCGCGATTTCTAAACCATATTCTTTTATACATACATACATACATACACTTCACGCCTGTCTCCCAGAGGGGTAGGCAGAGACTACAGATCTTCATTTGTCACGATCCTGACATACCCCTTTTGCTTCATCTACGTTCATACATCTTTTCATACACGACCTCCGATGCATATTCTTTTAATGTGTTTATATTAATATTGAATCCTGACGATAAAGCTTGTAAAATTGCAGAGCATCTATCAATTAAGTCTTGCCTTATAACTGTTATTTCTGATGAAACTACAGAATTTTTAAAGAATTTCCGTGCCGTATTTTCGTCGTTCGACGCTTATCTACTATTAAACCTAGCCTACGTCTAAACTCATTCTGTATGTACAGTTTTCTATCGGTTACTTGTTTCTTTTACTCATCTGACCTAACCTGCCACTTCTTAACCTCCATCCTGTACGACAGATGAACCATGTATTCAAAAAAGCGGATCCAAGCATGTAATGGAGAGAGACCAAACTCATATAGACGTTCATCAACATTTTTCTGTAAACAGATGTCTAATTTATTAATTTCTTTGGGAGTTGCCCCACAAATATAACATTTATAGGATGAAGATTTAGATAAAGCAGTACATACCTTACCATCTACCATAGTTAATTGTAAAGAGTGCTGAATTTGGAAATTTTTGTTTTCAAGACTGAATGTGGTAGGTGCCAAATTGCTTATCTTTTGTCGGAAATACCATTCCTTTTCCGCTGATACTTCAGAAGTTTCTTTCAAAAATTGAAAGCGTATTAGGTCTGCAGTATCTAGTGGAAGAGGGACGGGGATTTTTCCATACTACAATACTGCCTGAGGGTGTAATTGCTACCAACTGAAGGGGTACATATGACGTTACAAACAAACTACTATAATCTGAACAAGTGGGATCCGTAAAATGCTGTTTATATTTACTTTGACCTGTAGTACCATCAAACCCCCACTTCCCAAACAATGTCATGTCTGTTGCAACTGATGGAATTCGATCTAAAACTTCTTTTTGTGACTTTAATATTCTTAAACATGTTCTGATCTAACAAACTTTGCAATTCAATTTCTGCTTTAGATTCGGAAATGGAACGATTCGCGGGGTAGCAATCCTTTTTAGCATTTTGTACACTTTGATAAGATGGTAAAATATGAGATTTGGTTTTAATGTTAATAAAGTCAATGATCATGTTTGCCGCATGTTGCGCCGACCTCACCTAGTGTGGGAAAAGTAAGAAAAGTCTTTGATCAGTAAATACTGATGTTTAGTCAACTTGGCCTCTACAAGTAGTGATAAGACTTCGTCGACACTTATATTCTGTGAAATGCCAGGTTGGAAAAAAAATTCATGAGGCGGCCACGCGACTTGCCTGGAAGGTTCGCGGTTTCTATCGAACACAGCTCATTACTTCTGAATATCTCTACACATTCAATATTCTCTAACCAATTAGAATACTTTTTTACAAATGTTTATTTAGTTCTATTTACAATTTTCCAATATCCATCACGTATTTTACACAAATTTAATATTTTCTAATCTAAATTCCTAATATCAATATCCTCGACGTCACTAAGGGAATCTAGAAATGTATTTAGTACGTATTTATGATTCTGAGAAACGCTTCCGTGACCGAATAATCATATTTCAAATGAATGCATTCTTGAAAAGGTGCATTTAATCGTTTTTCCTAAAAAGAAAATTCAAAATTTTTATATAAGTTTACGTCTACGGCGTAGTCAACTAACTACGTAGTCTTCAAGACCGTGCAGCAAGTACATGGGCAGGTCTCGGCAAAAAAGTCTTTTTGTATTTAAAACAATTGATATGTATATGTACTAAACATAAATACATATCAATTGTTTTACATGAGAACATCTGAAAATGCCTGACATTTTTTAAAACTCTACGTCAAACCGAAATATCTAGAAAAAAATGTGCGTATATTTGTTTAGCTTCGGCACCCCTAAACACGTTCCCGCAAGGCAAATTAGGTCTAAAAATAAACATAAATAGTAAAATATACCTTTGTTCTTGGAAATCCATGCCGCAAGCCACTCACAAACAATGCAATTCTGAGAATTCACTGATGCACGAGCAACGTCTTAATGAGTTACTGATAACGCGCGAGCGAAACTAATCAGAGAGGCATTGGTTGAGCGTTTGAACCTGTCCCTTAGTGAAGTAGCATCTTGGGGCGAGGCCAATCTGGTCAGGTTCAATGCGCTTAAGACCCAGGCGTGTCTTTTCTCAGAAAAAAGGAGCTCATTCAATCTGGCTCCCACTTTCCGGGATGTACCCCTGCCTATAGCCAATCGGCTGGAGCTTTTAGGCATGACGCTAACCTACTGAACAAGTGTGCTCCATCGTAGACCACATCGCTGCTTAACATCAGGCAGGATGGTGGTCAAACGCTTGTTCATAGTGAATAAAAAAAAAGAAACGGGTTAATGCTTCCACTTCCGAGGTCAAAAGGTATGTCATTTCTAATGAAAAGTGGTGACATTTATATATTGTGGGTATCCTGTCTAATGCTTAATCACTACATGCAATAAAATTATGGGTAATGACCTATGGCGGTACCAGTATGCTTAACAGCTAGCGGCTTTGTATGTAGTCACACTAGTCACATGTACGACAACCCACAACCCGCCCCCACCTACATCTAGCACCGCGGGAGCGTTTAGCCAGCTGAATGGTTTGCCTATTTTCCTATTACGGTTAAAGATTAATTATCGACGGAATGAAATTAGTTATTTTACTTTTCTAGGAACGTTAATTAGGCCCTGGAAAAGAAAAATAAACTTTGTTTTACCATCAGCCTTTGACTTTCCTCCAGATATTATTATTGTATTTAAGTAACGTAACAGATTTAAGAAAAAGGTTTGAAAAGATGGTAGTTTTTTTCAGATAACCGATCTTCTGGTCCACCAAAGAAATTATTCCAAATCAGGGACGTTTTGTACTTACTTTTAAGCTGACTGACTGGCTACTTTTTCCGAAAACCGAAAATGTCGGATAAAGTTATGTTCGTTTATTGGAGTACAACAGACTTAAACTTCTAGTATGTAAGAAGAAACTACAAAACAAGTAATTTAATTTATGATACATGCATTTCGGTGATGTTTTTTTTTTTCATTTTAATAATAAAAAAATACTTTTTTAAATTTTTTATTCATCTTCATGGGATCACAACAATTTTTTATCAACAAGTGCCAGGTTTCCCATTTGAGCTAAAACATCGCTCGTAATTGGGAATCCTCTTCACAATTATACACAAGACAAAATATTGCGGGCCGCTGCTCGGTCGCGACTTTATTCAGGAATTTAAGTTACAGTTAGCACCCATCAATCAAATAGGCAGCGTGAGTGATTCCATGCTTGTAGATTTGCTAAAGAGATTTCCCAAGTTGTTCGCTGATAAATTGGGTTGTTTCAATAAATATGAGGTTTCGTTGCATTAGAATCCGAAACATAAACATTGCCCCATTTTTCACTGGTTTAGTCGGTAATTTTTTTTTAAAGTCTTTTTTATTAACAGACGTAAAGCGTATGTCAAAAATAATCGAGCGGGTCCTGACGCAATTCCTTCGGGTATTCCCGGGACCCTGCTTGCGACACGGAGGTCATCGTGGGGGTTTAGTCAGTAAGAGTCCAACACTACCCTGTTCGCTGTCCCCATGATTCCCCACCGTAAAATAAAATGAAAAAAAATTCAAAGAAAAGAATGCGAATTTCTGAACAATTATATCAACCACTTGGTTTATTCCATATATAAAAACGCCATACACAAATCAGGTAATAAAATAAACGCCATAATAAATGCACAAAACCTTAGAAATGTTTCGCGGTTGGAGTCAATTTTAGGGTTCACAAATTACTATCGCAATTTCGTGTATAATGCATCCAGTGTATTGTACCCTCTCTACGAACACTAGTTAGACTAGGACAAAAGTACGCGATGATGCGTTCGAGTCTATAAAAAAATGCATTGTCCTGTAGTTTATTGCATTTTGACCCCAGTCAAACAGTCATAGTAACTGTAGACACGTCCCCAAGTGGCTTAGGTGCAGGTCTATCACAAAGGTGACGAGCGACCAGTTTCGTTCGCCTCTCGGACTCTTAGAGCTGCGGAAAAAAAATCGCAACTTCCAAAAGAGGCCACTGCTATTATTTAGTACGAACGGCACGGCCAGCCCGTGCCGTTCGTACTACGAACCGATCATAAGCCACTTTTATCTATTTGGGGTCACAACGGAGGATCCGTATACCGGAGGTATCGGCTAACAGACTGCAGCGCTGTGCTATCTATCTAAGCGCACGTAACTATTGGCTATGTGCGCGACGGTGGCGACGCGTAGCGCTTACAACATTTGCCGAAGCTGTCAAATAATAATAATGTATACATTGTTAGTTTTCTTTGCAAATATAAATAAAACCAAAGATTAAAATAGTATTGTTGACATCATTTAAGTGCTATTTATTCAATAGTATTACTAGAAGTTGAATATAATGAATTAATGAAAATTGAATATAATGAAATAAAACACTTACTTCTTTCTTTTCACAGAAGCAATCCGTTTTTTTCGTTGTTCTATTTTGTAGGTCGCTCTTGGGAAAATATAAAATGTACATTTGCTATTGAGGCCGTTATTTTTACAGTTAACAACGCATTTCTTCGCTTTGATTTGGTTCTGCAACCAACGATTTGACAGCTGATCATCCGCATTTGATTCCAATTTCTGCCGTGTTGTGCGCTGCGGTCGTTATCTGTCTGCCACTACTAGCTTTGCACATAGCCAATACAATAGAGTACGTGCGCAGTATCGCTTATCTTATCACAAATAGTAGGTGTGAGTGAGACGGATATTCGCCGTGAAGCGTCGACGACGGCCACTTATATCAACTTTGTGACTGAGGGTAGTCTACCCGTTACTTTGCAGCAATTGCGTTCAAAGACAAGTAGGGATGACGTGTTGAATAAAGTTAAAATGTATGTCATGCTAGGTTGGCCGCGTAAAACAAATGATTTGCAGCTTAAACCTTATTATAATTGCAAAAATCAGATCCCATACGAGAACGGTATGCTTATGCGTGCTCGTAAGATTGTAATACCAAAAACGTTGCAACAAATACTGTGCGATGAATTGCATAGTTCGCATTTTGGCATAGTAATAATGAAGGCGGAGGGCCAGAAACGGTTTTGGTTCGCGGGAATCGACGCGCTGCTCGATTGGTTGGCGGTGGCTTGCGAAATATCCGCGCGCCTGCGGCCGGGCTGCGTTGCCCTCGTCTTGGCCTCTTCCTGCCACACACAGCTTTTGGAAGATTTCATGTAGATTTTCTGTGACCGTTCAATTCACACATGTACTTTCTCATAGTAGATGCCTACTCTAAATGGGCAGAATGTTTCGCAAACGCCCACGGTCATAAATAAATTGTGTGAGTTTATTTACCAGTTTGCATACCTCAAACACTAGTTAGTGATAACGGTACATCGTTCACTTGACAGGAGTTTAGACGGTTCTGCACTTTAGATGGTATCACAGATATCTTATCACCGGCACATCATCTGCAATTGACGGTCAACTTTCATAAAAAATAATAAAAAAGGTATATAATATAATTATCTACGTAATATATTTACATATTTTTAACTTTGTGAGTTTCTGTAGTCAAATAAATATTTCCTACCTAAAAAAATATATTTTGAAATTAGCATAATATTTATTTCACTACAGAAACTCACAAAGTTGTACCACAGGTAAATCTCCAGGTTGTACTACAGATTGGTTTTTTTTCTGACCAACACGCTCTAACCAATTCTGGTACAGTCCTCATTATACCCTGGTACTTAAAATGGACAAATCATGTTCCAAATCAAACCTTCTGGGGGCTCAAAATGATAGTTATGTTTTTATAAGATGTTATGAAAGGAAGGAAAGGTTTGAAGGAAGATGTAGTGACCAAGATTGAAAAGGGCATGCTTCGGTGGTTTGGGCATATGGAGAGAATGGATGAAAGTCGATTGACGAAAGCGATTTATATGGGTGATGTAATGGGCCGGGTGAGTAGAGGTCGCCCCAGAAGGACATGCATTGACCAGATTGGTGATGTCCTGGCCGAAGGTGGCGTGAAAAGTACTCGAAACGGGAGGTCATGTATGAAAAGATGTATGAATGTAGATGAAGCGAAAGGGGTATGTCAGGACCGTGACAAATGGAGATCTGTAGTCTCTGCCTACCACTCTGGGAGACAGGCGTGAAGTGTATGTATGTATCTCTAATAGAGATGCAAAATCTAGAGGGCCAGATGTCCAGGTGTTTTAAAGACCCTGATAGCCCTAAATTTGTAGCTGAGCAGCTAACAGCTAACGGTATCGGGACTCACATCGAAACATTTTAATGTCTTCGTTTTCTGACATCCTTCCTCTTTTGATATTCAGATAAACATAGTTATAAATAAATATAAATAAATAAATATTTTACAGCAACACACACATTGCCTTTATCCCATGTAAAGTTGCTAAAGCACTTGTGTTATGGAAATCAGACAACGAGATATATTTACTTAAATACTTTTTTTTTTTTTTTTTAAATACATACTTATATAAATAAAACACCCAGACACATCCAACAAGTACGTAAAAGCTCATCACCTAAATACCTGCCAGCGGTGGGAATCGAACCCACGACCCTACGGAGCAGAGGCAGACATCCTGACCACTACACCAACGGGCCCGTCAGTTAATGTCTTCGTTTTCTGACATCCTTCCTTTTTTGATATTCAGATAAACATAGTTATCATCATGAACCTGCTAGAGAGGTTAAAATAAAAAATAAATAAGTATTCACAGAACGTAAATACATCGGGGTGTTTACGCTCCCGATGCAGCGGCAAGATTCTTGAATGAAACAAATGACGATTCCGTAGAAAGGCATACAGTTTTTTTATTACTATGAACAAGCGTTTGACCACCATCCTGCCTGATGTTAAGCAGTGAAATGGTCTACAATGGAGCACACTTGTTCATTAAGTACCTATTCACCCAGGTTTATCTTCTGCTAGCCAAACATCGGTTTAGTTAACGTTTTATTCTGTTCCTTTATGAATTTCGAACTGGCCTATGTTACTCAGACATAATGAAGCATTTGAATGGTAAACGAATTCTCTAAATCCGTCCATTCGTTTATGAATTTATTCATAACTAGTGAACATTGCAGACGTTGTCTTGTTGTATTATGAAAATTAATTTCCAATTAGCTCCAGTGCTATTTTCTTTTTTTACATAAGAACCTTCTCCTAATCGTGATGAAACCCGCATTCCACAAGGTGTGTGAACCCTATAACGGCGATGGGCTCACCCCCTGTCACGTTGGGTTAAATACGCTTGGTGAACCGTGGATACTTGATTTAGCAAGTGCCTCTACCTACCCCTCTTTGGGATTAAAGGGGCGTTTGAAGTTGTATTATTTTTTTTATTTTTTTTATTTATTAGGAGAAGGTCAAATCAATACACTTTGTCACACCCCCTTGGGATTAAAGGCGTGAAGTGTATTGATTTGACCTTCTCCTAATAAATAAAAAAAATAAAAAAAATAAATACACTTCACGCCTTTAATCCCAAAGAGGGGTAGGCAGAGGCACTTGCTAAAGCAAATACCCACGGTTCACCACGCGTATTTAACCCAACGTGACAGGGGGTGAGCCCATCGCCGTTATAGGGTTCACACACCTTGTGGTGTGCGGGTTTCATCACGATGTTGTCCTTCACCGTACGAGCGTTGTGTTGCGTACTAGGCTCTGAAAAAGAGTCCCATTGGTACACGTCCAGTAGCCGGACTCGAACCCGGGACCTCCCGGTTACAAGTCAAGTGTCCGACCAACTGGACCACAGACGCTCTAAATAAGTGAGCTGAAAATGACTTACTGACTTCATGGTACATAACCAGACCAAGTTATATATCGATATCTCCACTTGTACTGGTGGTACATTCAACGCAAGCAGCACCGATACTGGCAGCGGAAATTAACGGCGACAGGGCCTTCGGCGGAAGCGCCCGGGCGGCTTATCGTGACCCCCGTGCCAAATGTGACGTAACATCCTCTACGATTTCTGAGTATCCGGGACTGTCCATAGTCGGTGCACCTAGTACTGTAAAACGTCATCAAATGGAGAGATAATTACATGTTATGCAGAAAATAATATTCATGGAAGAAACTTGTGGACGCCCCGCTGTTGTGGGCGTCAGGATGGCTGGACCATGTTTTATTTTTCATGTTTAATTTTACACTAAACGTCAGTGCCTGCATAGTACTAGTTAGTGCCTACGTATAAAAAGAATAAATAGCATTTACATATGGCCCGCCATTTTGACGTCATTTCTGGACCACGTGGAGATAGCTAAGTTACTGCAACTTTTAAAAGGAAAATAGTTGCCATGGATGGCAGGATACTAATTATAAAATAACTCCTTTTATTAAAACCTGAGGAATGCCGAGTGTAAGCCGTCGGCCTCTCATATTAAGAAGAATAATAATATTGGAATAAATTAGATATTAGATTGGAAGAATAATATTGGAAAATATGCCATGGAAGGCGGAGATGGCGGGACGACCTGGATCGATACCTACCGGAGTGGCAGGAGGTGGCCCAAAATAGAGAGGAGTGGAAGACTTGGGGGGAGGCCTTTGCCCAGCAGTGGGAAACAATTCAGGCTACGTAAAAAAAAAAAATATTGGCAATATCTTTATTCGGTGGAAATTAATTATTTACGTAAAAAATATTTATTACTAATGGTAACGAATACGGGCCATTTCTATACTACCTCCTGGCAATACTGGCAAAATGGTTACGACCGATCTCAATCGCGTATTTTAGAGGAAGTTGGCGGTAGAAAAAAAAGAAATAGAGATGGAGAAGGGCGTGTTTTTGGGAGACTTTTGTATAATTAAACGAACGTTCACAAAGTGAAGTTCGATCGATTTTATATAAGTCGCTTCACTTTGAAGATATAATATTAACAACGCAATGCTTGTGAGTGTTGTACCTTGTACCTGTCAACCCAAAGTCAAATGTATTATTAAATTATATATAATAATATACGGTCCAGTTGAGTAAGACTCCTTCATTGAAGACGCTTAAATAGACACGAAAACTCTGTTCATCGGGGAGCAATTGGCTACTAAAATAGTTAAATGTTACGATCTGAGACAATATTTCGTAGGCGTCACCTAAGAAGCAAATTCTGACAGGTCGATTGACATCGTAGCCTAGACTGATAGTGTTGTACAATATAGGAAAGATTCTATTTATAGACTGGCCAGCGAGTTGTGGCATTTACGATTTATTGAGATTTACTTTACAGTGTGATAAGAGAAAGTTGCGGTTTGAAGGAAGACGTAGTGACCAAGATTGAAAAGGGCATGCTTCGGTGGTTATTTATATGGGTGATGTAGTGGGCCGGGTGAGTAGAGGTCGCCCCAGAAGGACATATACAGACCAGATTGGTGATGTCCTGGCCGAAGGTGGCGTGAAAAGTACTCGAAACCGGGGGTCATGTATGAAAAGATGTATGAATGTAGATGAAGCGAAAGGGGTATGTCAGGACCGTGACAAATGGAGATCTGTAGTCTCTGCCTACCCCTCTGGAAGACAGGCGTGAAGTGTATGTATGTATGTCTTGCAACACCAGCAAAGCGTCACTCACACTAACACACACATCTGTAAAGTAAACAATAGCCTTATTGTGAAATTAGTTTCGTAGTTCATAAAATGTCTAAATCTTTAATGTGGAATCAGAAAGTTAATCTTCTTATATAGTATAAAAATCAAAGCCACTTTTTGTTGTCACGGCATAACTCCGGAACGGGTGTATCGATTTCGCTAATTCTTCCTTTGTTGTGCTTATTAATGACAGCGGAAGGTTCTTATGAAAGAAAAAAATGACATCCACTGCTGGGCACAGATAACCCTGGAGGTTATAGACTAAAGACAGGACAACGTCTGTCGAGTCCACTAGTTTGTGTTATTTTAGAGTGATAACGGCCGTGAAACCGAGGATAAAAATGTTTTCTTTCCAAATGCAATATTTTTGAGAAATTGTTGCTGCGTCAGAAAACGTAAACAAACTATAATCAAAATATCTTGGTCCTTGAACTGTTTATTTGCGTTTTCACAGTCGGTGAAATTTAATATCTGCCTAAATGAATTCGTGTAACAGGTGATTGAGAAGAAGTGTGAAAGATTAAAATATTAATGTTTTGAATATAAAAAATATTTGTGTGTGTTTTTTAATTTCATTCAATTACTTAGCAGGTACCTATTTAATAAACTAACTTAAAGGTATGTACCCTACGCTCTAGCTAAAGAGGCGGAATTTGTAGAAAAACGGGCCCCAGCCGAACCTATGGGATTACATCTATTGTATCTGTGCTACGGGAAGCGAAAAACATTCCCGCAAGCAATCTCTATGTAACAGGGTTCATAAAAACAACAACCGTGGGCCCGGAATGCTCCCGGATCGTTATGTGTGCCGTCACTTTAACCCTGAGTTCCTGTGTTATAAGTTATGGGCGGCGGGACATTATTTTACACATTTTTGAGTAAAACAACGTTATAAGCTGTCAAAATTGCATGGAAGAAACAACCCGTTATCCCGGTCAGATAAGATCTTGAAACAAGCCAGGAATCATCAAGTGTCAAGATCGTTTTTTCGAATTATTTCAATATTTTTCAATGATACCAGCCAATTGTCAAGAAAGACATGACATAGAGCAAATACGCGCTGTGATTGGCTGTTATGTCACACATCGTGCAACTCAGCTTGTTCCAACCAATCGCAGTGATTGGTATGTCTTGTCGTGTCTTTCTAGGAGCGCTTTGCTAGGGGGGCTGGTAGACCTTTTTTTGTCAAAATTCCGGCCACTTTTTAATGCCACGACTCACTGGCTAGACTATATTTTAGAATTGATTTATGATTGATGTTTTGGTACCATCAATTATAGTCGCCGTGAATGTTTTATGAGCAACAGACAATGCATTCAAGGTTTCATTAGCCTATTTGTTAGCCGTTCGTAATACTTTCTTATTATATTTATTTTACATAAAAAAAAACTCATGGAAGACTTGCATGTTTTAGATGAGCAGCATAAGCTCGCTTTATTAGTTCGTGGTTTCAACAGGAAATCATACTTTGTGTTATGGGTTGTGTTCTGCTTTCTACTATACCTACTACGACCTTGAAACCGAACCTTTATTTACAAAAAACACGGGCCTTACGCATTTAACGACCCATGAAGAGCGAACAAGTAAGTAAACTTAGAAAATTTCGCTAATATTAGGAAGGTTAGTAGATTCCGTCTACGAACATACATTTAACAGAGAAGTTTCTATCGAAAAAATGGTCGATAAACATGATTTTGTTAGCGAAATTTTCTAAGTTTACTTAGAAAATTTCGCTAATATTAGGAAGGTTAGTAGATTCCGTCTACGAACATACATTTAACAGAGAAGTTTCTATCGAAAAAATGGTCGATAAACATGATTTTGTTAGCTTAGTTTTTTCCAGTAGACTATAATAAAGGATGATTAATTCCCACTGCAGGACTTTGTTACTCCCTGTATATATAAACTGCATAATCGAAACGTTGTCACTTCGATTCATGAACAAAAAAATATCGCATCTCTATGAATAGATGACAACGAGCTAAGAATCAATAGGACGTCGCACGCTCAGATACAAATGGCATTGCAATTCTATTGGTTGTCAGTCACATCCATTCTAAAAATTGTTCATGGATTTATTAATGTGTCAGAATTTCCTTCTTAGATGATGCCGACTATTTTTGGTGCTCGTTGTCCCCCACGGTTAATACCGATACCGTGGGAAGTTCGGATATATGTATAAAGAAAATTATACTTTTCTTTATGGACTTTTGAAGTTACCGCACAAGCAAGATAGTTCATACCTGGGATCACAGATGGCGCCATTTTGCTAAAGCGGACAGACCGCTGTGCATTGGACCATCTTATGCACATCTGATTTGCTGTCAAGAAGAGTAATGGCGGATGAAACAATCCGAGTGAATTAATTAATAAAATTTTGCAAAATGTATTTAGAAGAATATTAAAGTGTAAGAAGTGATTTGTGTGAATAGCGAACATTAAATGTCGTTTCTTTGTTTACAGAGCAACACATTATGTTTTATTGAGCTAGAAGAGAGCTTCTACATAACAAATATCATTGTATATGTATGCTTCCAAAGTATTTTATTCAAGGATGGTAGTGTATTAGCTTTAGAATTATAGAATGCGATTAACAGCGATAGGGTCACCCCCTGTCACGTTGGCTTAAATACATTTGGTTTATTGTGAGCATTTGCTTGGCATGTGCTTATTGCGCTTTGGGATTAAAAGGCGTGAAGTGTATTGTAATTGACGATATTAAATTTTTGGTTGGTTTGGTTGTTATTATTGCTGCATATGAAAGTATACAAAAAATACGATACTTACATTATTAAAATCGGAATTTGCTATAAAGCCAAAAACGTTAGTACGTCTGCAATACTTATACATCTGTGTCTATCTCATTGAGGACCTACATACATCTTACCTACTAACAACAACAAAAAAAAAATAAGCGATGAGTATTGTAAAAGATGTTATATGCAGTGTTGTATAAGTGAGTTTTTTTAACACAATGAACAAGCGTTTGACCACCATCCTGACTGATGTTAAACAGCGATCAAGTCTACGATGGAGCACATTTGTTCATTAGGTACCTATTCACCCGTGACCTTCAGACTGTACTGCGCAGGAAACACAGAATCCGGCAAGTCATTCCACATCCTGGCGGTTCGCACTATGAAAGTAGACGAAAGTTTGGTTCGGGTAAATGGTATCCACCTGGTATGGATGACGTATTCCCGTTCTCCTAATTGTCCTATTGTAAAAGCGCGATGGGGGTATTAAGCTATATACAACTCCGTAGAACACTCTCCGAAATGCACCCGATAGAAGACAGATAGGCTCGCAACCTTACGGCGCTGCTCTAGGCTTGGTAGCCGAGCATCAAACAGCCTGTCGTCACCTATAAGCTTATTAGGGGACTGAGATACCTACGTCCGTGAGGAAAACCCTGCTTCAATAACCCACACGTGTGACGTGGTCTCCCAGTGTTGCAAACCAGGTATCATTCTGGTAGGCTTCGGCCGCGCCTATTCGCCACCCACCGAACAAAACCATGACGCCAAGTGGTTGGGTATCCCCACCCATGTTCAAATGCCTGCTCGGTGAAGCCTTTTGGCGAAACAGGTCAGGATAGTATTTCCATTCAGTGATCAATAAGCGTTCTTGACTCTCGTTCATGGGAAATCTCTGTTAGATCAGTCTTGGAGGTTCCGGATTCGAAGAAACGGTGCTCCGTTGGCCGACCGCAGACAGTTCGGGGCCCAAGTAGTGAACTAGCCACTCATGAAAGGCTCACCCTCACCATCTTACGAAAATCCTGAAATACGCCACCGTGCCGGCTGGCGAACCGGATAGAGAGAACGGGGGACATTATTGGGGGGGTTCGGGCGTCCCAGCAGTCTCCAGTCTGGTTTCCCTATTGTGCTTTTCGTGTGTGAGTTTCTCCTGCTGACGATCACTGAAACTCACCCTTCTTCTGTTTCTCTGGTACAACCCACACCCTGCTAAAATGAATAAAAGGAACAGGAAAATGAAAGTTGTACAGCGGATGTAGGCTCTCTGCCTCAAAGTGCACCTCACTAACATCAGAGGCATACACTCAAACTTAGTGTTGGTCCACCACCATCTAGAAACCGATAAACCTTCTTTCCTGATCCTTACGGAGACGCAGATAGGGTGTCCAACTGACACTGCGTACCTGCAGTACCCGGGTACACGCTAGAGCACAAATTCCGAGCACGTACTGGAGTGTGAGTCTATGTCAAGTACGACATCTGCTGTCTGCGTCTCCGTAATCTTGAGGACCCCAGCCTGTTCGTCATGTGGGTGTTGGTGGACACTGGTATATATAAAACTATATATGTCTGTGTCTACCGCTCGCACTCCGGAGATCAGGAGACGACCAGGCTCACAGAATACATCAGTGAGGCGGCTGATGCAGCTCAGCTAAGGTACCCCACAGCCCAGTTAGTGATACTGGGGGACTTTAATTGCCATCACCAAGAATGGCTATTCCCAAACCAGTGCACTTACCACGCTGGGAGAGAGATGCGCAAACTTGCCTTATCGCATAACCTCCGAGAGGCTACTAGGGTGCCAGATGTTGATACGCATACGCATACAACCAATTGCTTGGACCTTCTGCTGACAACAGATCCAGACAGATGCTCGGTTTCGGTATCTTCTCCTTTAGGAAACTCGGACCATTGTCTGGTGAAGTCTGTATCAGTGTAATAGATGGCATGCGCGGAGGCTTTGACGGGTGTTCTGCGTCAGGGTATGAATATTATATGCCGTATTCTGATGTAGCGCATGGCGTCAAAGCTCAACCCTGGTTTGGACCCCAATTCTTGCGCGCTGAGGCGCTCAAACACGAGGCCTATTTGGCCCGTAATGCCCGGACATCGGACATTGGTCTCGAGGAAGAAAAAGCTTTCAATAACGCTGCCTGCAGTTATGCGGAGGGCTCGCTACGATCACATTCGCCGTATAGGCGCCAAACTGGCTTCGTACCCTGCGGGTAGTAAAGCGTTTCGGTCGCTGGCAAAGACGGTCGTAGCGAACTTCTGCACGACCCTCACTGCCCCTCACTGCCTCCAGAACCTCAAGCTGGTATTTTGCTGATCCGTCCCACAGATGGGAGCAGTATTCCATACACAAGCGAGCATGTGCTTGACAATGCGAGCAACTGTTCCGGTGTGAAATACTGACGCACCTTCGAGAGGATTCCCAGCTTCTTGGCTGCGTGTTGGGCCATAGCGTCAATATAGGAACCAAAGTTGAGGTTGGGGATTAGCGTCATACATAAAAGCTCCAGCCGATTGGCTATAGGCAACTTGGAAAGTGGAAGACAGATTGTATGGGCTTATATTTGCTGAGAATAGACACGCCTGGTTCTTAAGCGCATAGAATCTGACCAGATTGGCCTCATCCCAAGCTCCGACTTCGTTGAGGGACAGGTTCAAACGCTCAATCGATGCCTCTCTGAGTAACCGGATTTGCGGTCCGCTGTCTCGCACGTCAAAAGTGTAACTCTCCACAACAGTGCTGTCGTCTGCGTACCCATAGATACCGGGTTTCAACAAATGAAATTCAAATTTAAAATTTATTTATTTACTGTTATAAATGTATTTATTGTTTAATGTTAAATGTTGTTTTTCATTGTTATTTATTGGGTTTTTTTTCTGCAAAAATGTTTATACAATTATTTTTATTTCCTTTCTTTGTGTTAATTGTACTGTATTTCTATATTCATATTCATTTATTCAATTCTATTTTGTTTGATTGTATTTCTTTTTTGTTGTTATTGTTCTTTTTGTGTTTATGTTAATGAAACTATTTTATGTCAATAAATAGTCTACAGCTCGATAATTAGGCATAATAATATTATGTACTATATAATCTTTAATAAATTACGTAATGTTAGCGAAAGTCAAATTTAACATTCTCAATGTTTATTACGTGCTACAATGGTAATCTTATGTGGTAGTAATATGGGTAAGTACAAACACATTGTAGATCCTGATGGACACAGCAATCTTGCGTAAGAGGGGGAAAGTTATATAAAGAAATACTATATAGAATACTAGAAAAGAATAATTTGTCTTACTAAGTATAGAAGACAATAATAACAATAATACTGTCTTTTTACGCATTATACAAACATAATATTTTTTTTAATAAAAGAAGAATATATATGTTATTTCTATTATAAAACTATATTATATAGGTGGGCAACGATTAAATCAAGTGCATAGGGTTTATTAACCACATATTTTAATAAGGTACGTTACTTAAAATGTTTATCTATAGGGCCCGTAAAATATTCATTAATAGCTATTACTAGCTTTTGGATAAAAGTAAGTCTTTAAGTATTTTAATAAAAATTCTATTATTGGTTCGTCTGTAGTTTATTTGGGAGCTTATTATAGGTTACGTTATTAATCATACATAGTGACATAAATATTGATAATGGAAATATTTGTACGATTGATGTCATATATTTTTTTAAGTAGACCATATGTTTTCTTATAATAAGCATAAAGTTTTAAAAAATAAAATTTAATTTCCGTTGATTTTATTAAGTTTGGTTGTTTTATTTTGGGTTTTTATAGTTAGTATAGATAAACGTGAGTTTACAATTAATAAATAAATAAAGAATCACAGTTCAAAAAAATTGATGAACGATTAAATAGTTCTCGCGTGAAAGCAACAACGAAAACGTAACATTTAATTTTAGAATATTAATGGGATTAGTATAGACAATGATTAATGTTATGGATTTTGTACGCGTTTGATGTTCTTAGTTGTTGCAAGTCCAACTTTCAATCATAGAGAGTGCGATCGATTCCTAATCTGATCTTGACAAAGTGATTCTGTTTTAATCTCATTTCCTTGTGAATCTAATAGAACGTAAAACTTGGATTTACGGAATAAAGGAACCAACGAATAAAATTTTTTATTCGTTAATATAATTTTTTTTAGGTCGGATACTTGACTTGTAACCAGGAGGTCGCGGGTTCGAGTCCGGCTACTGGATGTTTACCAATGGGACTCAACATCGTGATGAAACCCGCACACCACAAGGTGTGTCAACCCTATACCGGCGATGGGCTCACCCCCTGTCACGTTGGGTTAAATACGCTTGGTGAACCGTTGCCTACCCCACTTTGGGATTAAAAGTTTATTTTTTTAATTTTTTTTTTCATTTAAAAAATAACGCGCACTGAATTTCATATAATTATTGAAAGTTAATACGCGCGTACGTTTACGGCGCGAAAGTAACCAAAGAAAAGCGTTTAGCTTACTTTGGTTATTTGCTCGACGTGTCGACACAGTGACTACGCCGTGGTCACAAGATCGAGCAAGGCTTTTTGGCGAATTCGGACTGTAATACCTGGTTTAAACTTTTACCCCCATACCAATAAGGGCGTTATAAGTTATACCGGAGCTATTAAAGATTTACTTAAACTGGTTAATCAAATCAATCAATCAATCAATCAAATCCGGAGATTTGATTGCTTAGCTTAAGTTGACATGCAACAGACCACTTAAGGTGAGCTTGGTATAGTGTGGGAATAGATACGATAGGGCATACTGAAAGTTTCTGGAATTGGCCAGATACGAAAAAAAAAGGAAAAAAAAATACTGCTTTTGAAAAAAGAACTCTTACGGATTACGAACATTTTCGAATTCCATGACTATTATTTGTTTTTTGATGTTTGTGTTGTTTTCAATTATTGAAACAACCCAAATTTGTTTTTAATTCACAAATTTGGACGAGCACTAGTGAAGGCCACAAAAGCTGGTCAAATGTTCGTTGAACGGTGAAACTGGTCAGAGTGGATAAATGTCAACAAGTTAGTCGACGTTTTACCTTTTTTTAATTTTATTTTTTTCGGTTGACAACATACATTTCATTCCAAACGCCACGAATAGGTCGGATCTGATGGCTAAAAGTGAAAAAATAAATTGACGCTAGCAATTACTGGGAAAATTGTAGTAAAACGTGTTGATAATTTCACCAACAAAAAAAAAATCCTCGAAATTTCAGTTGACGGGTGAGATTTTTTTTCCAGCAAAAAATTCTGTTATTATTTTCGTGAATGGATGAAAATGTAATACGACTCTGCTACGTCGAAATTAAGCCAAATAGGCTCGGGTAGTTCAACCTACTCCTGTTCTATTTAGATACTTTAAATGTGCTTCATCGTAGACAACGCTTGACGCCAGGGCGATGGACAATGACTCATTAGGAGCGGGCATAAGAATAGGACTGAGGTTTTCCCATGCCTGTCGAAAGAGGCCAGGGATAGACATCCTGGAGATGGTCTGCAAGGGCCAAGTGCAACTGGGGCCTCCCTTGGATGTAGTGGCTCAGGCTGTTCCAGGCACTCGGCAATAACGCACAAGTGGTCACCGTGTTGTTTAGGAAATAATAAAACCCAATAATGAAATAATGGCTGTCTTCCAGTTAACCAAGAATACAGACACGCTTTTTTATTTCAGTGACTGATAGAGTATTTGAAATATTTTTCAAAGTGATTACTAAGAAATATAAAAGATCGTGAATCACCATGTCATTAATGCAACACATTTACGTTACACGACACATTCAATATACACGCCGATGATTCTAACATGTTTCGGATTAATAAAAGAAAACAAATATGTAGTAGTAGATATGTACGCTTTCCTTATATGAATAATTTAAAATGATACCAACTCTTCACTTCTTTTATTCCAAAATCGGTCCGAAACCAGGCTAAAATATGTATATATAAATAAAAAGTGAATACAATATGTGCCAACCAACATTATCATTTCCATCGTCCAAAAACTTGTGATTAGGTCAGGTATTTTACCTCGGCAAAATGTAAATTGTCCTAGTCGGGAATGGGGGCTATTAACAAGGAAGCTATTTTGCGAACTTTAAATTGCACATCCAAAACTTCAGCGATTGTTCAAACGAATAGCGGTATTGTATTGTGCGAGCAGAGCTCGACAACTCTCTGCCGCTGCTTTATTCTTTGATAATAATTGCCCTAATGTTTTTCCTCCTGCTTCTAAGTAGTTTAAGTGTTTAGACAATCCAACTACTCCCATTTAAATACTAAAGGCGAAACGTCTTTGAGAAGAAACGAACAATGTGCCGGCAAACTTAAACACGAGTTTGTTTTCATCCGAGTTTAAAACTACTTACCGATGAAAATATTTTATTAGTAAATTTACCGCGGTTTAGCACAAAAAAAAAATCTGCCACACGAAAGGAACGTCAATACAATAAATTATTCCTAAATATTATTCGGCAAATATTTATCAACATTTATCTCTCGTATAAAAGAGTAACCGTTTCCCGACGTTGTTTTTGTTCTGAGTCTCCGTTGAAAATGGGAAATAAAATTAGAAAAGCTTTTTCAAAAGCAATATTTCATTTATATGGTACAAAAAGACCGCCACATTGTACTCTAAATACAATGTGGCGGTGACGTTACTTTTTATTTAGTTATGCTTAGCAAGAATCTAATCATTTGATACCCACATTGTACAGGTTCATCTATATCCATACTTATAATAACTGTTCAGGGTCCAAAACTGTACATTGCTCCTTTTTACAAAAAAAAAAAGGTTAGCCCAGTCATTTTAGGGGTTTAACCTAGGAATTAAAGATATAATAAACTGTAAATTCGTATAAACCTTTGTTTTGTCGTTCTAAATGTTGTCACAAAAGTCACATTATTATTATTAAAACTGCTACCCGAAGAAATACATATAAAAGGGGAAACTGACTGACTCACTGACATATGACTACGGGAACGGAAATTAGTGGGAAAATTCTTTTGTAAAAATCTAAACCGCGTAATATAGATGACTGAAATTTGGCATGAACTTAAAGCTTACCTTTAACGTGATATTGCAAAATTCCCGCAGGAATGGGAGTTAGGGGGGAAAACCTTTAGTATAAAAATAACTAGACCGCGTCAGTTAGATGCTTGTAATTAGGCATGTACCTTAGTGAATGCTAAGTCAAGTCGTGACTGGATTTTCCATAATTCCCATGGGAACGGGAATAGCGAGAAAAAAATGTACAGAAAAAAGTTACCGCGAATTAGAGGCTTGTTTTTTGTTAATATATGGGTATCTTAACAAAATGTACAGTTTCATGGGAATGAAAAACATATTTTTTTAATGAAAAAATACTTCACCAGAGCGCCAAGAGACGTCGCGGCGGCGGCGGCGGCGGCGGGGCGGTGACAGCGGTAGCGAGGCGCGGAGGGACGTCGTTGATGGTCGCGTCAAATAAATTTGCGGTCGAAATTTTGCTATTTTCGAATACTTCAAATCTTTAGTTGATAGTTTACTGTTCTATTTCTGTTCTGCTGTTGTCTGCTGTGTGTTCTGTTTTCACGGTCCTTGGATTACCTTATAATTGTTGTTGAAATTTCTAAATTTTATTTTGGTTTTGTTTGTTATTGATTTTATTTTTGTTATACTGTCTGGCAGATTTTTAATTTTTGTACTGATAGGCATTTCGCCGTTCTAAGATGCTTAAAATCTTTAGTAGTTTTCTGTGGTAGGATTTCTTCATTTTTTCGTAAAATAAATTGCAGGTTATTACTATACTTCTTTTCTTATTTCGGTTATTACGATTTCTTTTTTTATTCATAATGGTTTCTTATAAACAACATAAGTTTATTTAGTTATTGTTTCTTTTTTCTTTTTGTTTTGTTGACGGGCAGTTTGACGTTTACCTACCTTATGAAGACTTTAACCCCAAATTGATTTTGAACGTTGTGGAACTAAGGTATAATCAACCAGGGCTAAACGACGCTGAAACGGCTAAAAAACCAAACATTTTGATGACGTTCGATGTTACATGTATTCCGTGGAATATTTTATTTAATTTATTTATTTATTCACATTTGTCACGAACACTTACATACATACAATTACAAAATAAAGAAAATTGACAATAAGAAAAAACAAACACAGAAATTAATAAGTAAAAAATTTTCCGGTTTGACGTGGCAAATGCAAAAGGGCTCTGATTCAGCGTGTGCTGGGAGTGATGTGGATTAGCACAACACTCTCAGCGCTGATCTTCCATCAGTACCCGAGACACGCTGTGCAAAAAGTAAGAAAATGTCATGTTAATTATAAAAATAGAAATGCAAATAGAAAAATAAACATATAATATAAATAGAAAATATAAAATAGAAATAGCGTGGAGTATAAATGTCAAAATATTAAATAATGTCAGGAAATCAATAAAAAGTAATGTCAATGAAATAAAAAACAAAAAAACAGGAATAAGAATTTATAAATTGAGGAGATGTCGATAATTGTGGAGAAGTCAAACCATTTTTTTTTGTAAATCTAATAAATGCAATTTGTATTTTAATTTAAATGTCTCTTTAGAGTTGGCTTTTTTAAGAGGTGGGGGAATGTCATTCCAACATTTTGAGGCCTGAAATCGGAAGCTACCTCGAAAGGCGGCGGTCCGGTGTTCCGGGCCACAAAGCTGGTTTGAACATTCCCTAGCACAATAGTTCAGAATATCAAAAACGTGGTCTCTGTCTATCTCACATATTATTTTATGGCAATGGCAATCATGTTAGCAGAAATGTGCTCAATTAGAGCACATTTTTTTCGAGAGATTCCGGACCCAGATACTGATCCGAAACCGTACCAAATAATCAGATCGAACATGATATAAAACCATATCAAAATCTAAATCTAAACCAAAGGCTTCCAATGCCTTTACTTTCAGAAACACAGACCGGTGATGCAGCTATTACCAATATATGCGACGATCCCCAAGAGATAGTAGCTGTACTGTACAAATCTACGGAGTAGAGGTCGACAACCGCAATATAATACGGTTCTTTTAAGAACATTTAATGCTCATATTTATAATGAGTACTGTAACTCCGAAAAATCCATAAAATATGGGGGTCGGATCAAGCGACTGTTGATGCGAAAGATCAGGCGAAAAAGTATGAAAGTGGAAGGTATATAAGTAGAACTGAAGCGATCTGGCGAATACTTGGGCTATTCATGAGCGATATCCTACAGTTATACATCTGGCGGTGCATTTAGAGAACGGCTGAAGAGTTTATTTTAATCCATCTAATTTGGCTGATACGGATATCATTACGGGTATCCAGTTCACCAAAAACAACACTGATCACTATTTGAACTATATAGATTCGTGTGAAGTACAGAACCATATTTTTTGTGGAAAAATTATGAATTTAAAAAATTAAAACGTGGAGTAAATGTAGATGATGGCTAGGTGTTAAAAAAGAACACGCGTTGTGTAGGGTTCATACCGTACACCTGAATAGTAGAATAGAGTGCTACCACCTATCTCTCTTACACAAAGTTCAAGGCCCAACATCTAAATCTGTTACTATAAACTGTGTTGTACAACCAACATTTAAATCTGCTTGCAAGGCCTTTGGTCAGATGACCAACATTAGCGTACAACACTTTAAGAGGCAGCTCTTTGTCAGTTTCCGTTCGTGATGAGAGAAATCTTTACTACACAAGTTGCAGGTCCTGTTAGACTATGGAATGAATTCAGAAATAATCTTTAAAAAAATATCCAAATTTTCCATTTCAATTCCAAAGCTAAGCAATCTTACCAAACTTTTATGTAAAGCTCATATCATTATCTGGGATGAGAGCACTATGGCTCATAAAATAAATATTTGAGGTGTTGAATAGGACTCTGCAAGACTTGATAGATAATACCTCTGTGATGAGTGGATTGACACTTTTGTTTGCCGGAGATTTTAGACAAAAATTACAAGTTGTACCAAGAGGAACTCGGGCAGACGAGATTAAAGTATGCTTAAAAAGATTAGTTTTCTGGCCGGCTTGAAATTCTTAACTTAACTAAAAATAAGATGGTGCTCTTAAAAGGGGATATCAATGCAGGTAACTTTTCAAATATACTAGTTAAAATAGGAAATGGCATATACCCAGAACAAGACGGTTTGATAAATTTACCAGAAAATGTCAGCACTGTAGTTACAACAGGCTAGGAATGAATACATAAAGTGTATACAAATATAGCTCGAATTCAACATAAACCTATATATTAGACTGGCTGCATGAAAGAGCTATTTTATCACCCACAAAATGAACGTGTCGCACTGATAAATGAAATTTTGCTAAATTAATTTGAAGGTGAAGAAATGAGTTATTAATCAGTAGATACAGTTATACATACAGAACACGCTGTTCACGATCCGGTTTAGTTTTTGAACTCTATTAATCCAGCTGGTCTCTCATACCACACTCTTAGATTACGAGTCGGCACAACTAATGTTGCTCAGGAATTTCAAACCACCTAAATTATACAATGGCACGAGACTTCAAGTCAGTTGTACATCCTAATATTGCCGAAGGTATTATTTTAACTGGGTCTGCAAAGGAAGAAATGGTATTTATACCGCGGATACCGTTAATCCCAAATAATCTTCCTTTTGAATTTTTATGTTTCGTCATGACCATTAATAAGTCGCAGGGTCAATCACGCGCACTAGCAAGAGTTGATTTGCTCTGCTTCTCTCATGGTCAGGTCAATATGTGGCGTGCTCCCGCGTAAGTTCCTCATCCAGTCCGGTCATCCTCGCACCACCCTCCAGAACAACCAAAAATGTTGTTTAAAAAGATTTTTTATAATTATTTATCTAGCTACTATCCCGGTTGCACCAGACACCCACCAATCGCATTAATAATAGGGTCCCGTACCGAAAGGGTGGCCCCGGTAACCCAAGGCACGTGTCCTACTCGCACTGGATCGGTTTTTAGTTTTCATATTATCAAACTATTACTTTTATACAGACTGACATTCATTTCACTCCTTTGAACTCCAGAAGAAAACTACGCTTAGAGTACTTTAGGGTTATATTAGCCTCCCCCGATCATTTTTTTTTTTAATCACTATGAACAAGCGTTTGACCACCATCCTACCTGATGTTAAGCAGCGATGTGGTCTACGATGGAGCACACTTGTTCAGGAGGTACCTATTCACCCGCGACTTGAAGACCTTCAAACTATACTGCGCAGGAAACACAGACTCCGGCAAGTCGTTCCATTTTATCCTAAATTTAGTTTAATTTAAATATGTGGCAAAACTGAGATCAAAACGTATCGTCTAATGTCTGCCTAACACACTAGCTAAACGGCCCATCTGCGCGCTCGTTGATTCATGGAGTTCCAGGTTCAGCGGCGGCGGCGGCAGGGCGACACGCGCCCCGACCCCCCGCCACCGCATATATAAACCCACACGCACGCAGCTAGCGAGCGAGTCAAGAGTGAACCGACTCTTCCTTCCGACCGACGGTAACACCGGAACCGGAATTAAGAGCCCGTTAGCCAGCAGCCGCCTACGCCGCCGTCGTCGTCTATCGTCGTCGCCGCCGCCACCGCCGCCGCCGCCTCCGCCTACCGAAGCACTCGCTTCTGATTGGTTCACGCCAGTCAGAGCGCAGTCGCAGACGTAGCGCCGCCGAGAGCCCTCGCGCATACCCGCGTTCGCGCCTGCCACTTCTCCGCGCACGGATTAGGCCTGTTATTTGGATTCCAAGTAACTCGGAACTGTTCAAGCAGCTTCACCGAGTGAAAGGTCTCCGGGTGCAGGCCGAGGCCGTGCCCGGCTCAGACCGCGAACGCGTAGATTGGAGGGTGGTCCACCAGCCACCCTCCAATACAAACAGCCCTTTTCAGGGCTAAGTCCGCCGCAACATGCGGCGAACTCCGCCGCCACGCGCCACCGCCGCGCCCCCGGAGGACCCCCGGGAGCACGCCGAGCGCCACCCAGCCGCGCCCACCCGCGCATCACCAGACACGCCACCGCCAACTGCAGCATCGATGCCTCCGCTCCACGCGACGTCGCCTGAGGGGCTCCTGGATCAGGAGCTCTTCTTCACCCCGGTCCAGAGGCCGTTCAGCGCGTCGACGTGGAGCCTCTTTGATGAAGAGGACCTACCCGCTCCCAGGCCTGCGCGACGACAGCGCAGCGAGGAGGAAGAGCGCGAGGCAGACAAGCGCCCGCGCAACGCCACTTCGCCTGCGTCGTCGTACGCCGCGGTGATGAGCGCCCCGCCCTCGCAGAGGGCCTCCCCGCAGCCCGCCACCCAGCCGCCGCCGAGCAACGCGGCCGGCACCCCGGCCAGGCAGACACCCCGCTACCCGCCCATCGTGGTCGAAAAGATGCCGAGCTGGCCCGCCCACTTCCGCGCCCTGCGGGAGAAGCTCGGCCACGCCCCCAACGCACGCCCCTACGGGATGGGCGTGCGATTCACGCCCAAGTCCGACACGGAGTTCAGGACCATCCAGCGGCACCTGACCGACGCTGAAAAGTCGGAAGGTCTGGCGTGGTTCTGCTACTCCGTGCCGGCAGAGCGGGCCAGGAAGGTGGCCATCAGGGGCCTCCCCGCCAACACCGACGCCGAGGAGCTACGGTTGGCGCTGGTGGAACTGGGCTTCGCGGCCACCTACGTGCGGCCCATCCGCCCCCGTTCCGGACGACCTGGCTGCCTCTTCTTCGCGGAGATCCAGCGCGAAGAGGACACCGCACGCATCTATGCGGTGGAGGAGATCCTCGGCATGCCGGGCGTCCGCGTGGAGGCATGGAGGGGCAGGAAGGGCCCCACACAGTGCCACCGCTGCCAGGCATTCCGCCACTCGTCGCAGTGCTGCCATCGCAAGCAGGCCTGCGTGCGATGTGGCGGCGAACACGCCGCAGCCAACTGCCCGAGGCCACGCGAAGAGCCCGCCACCTGCGCCAACTGCGGAGGCCCCCATCCCGCCAACCACGGCGCCTGCCCCGTGTTGAAACGGGAGAAGAGGAACCAGCGGGCAGGCGCCACAGCGCGCACCACAAGGCGCCCAGCAGTGGACCCGAAGACGCCGGCGGTGGTCGAGACGAGGGCGGACGCACCGAACCTGATGGCCCCATCAAACGGGCCAACAACCCGAGGCCAACCGCCCGCCCCCGCCCCCAAGAAGAAAAACAAAAAGAAGACAAAGAAGAGGGGGGGCGCCGCGAACGGAGCGTCAGCCCCCGCCCCGACCGCCGCCCCGACTACCACCCCGACCGCCGCCACTGCTGCCCCCGCCGCTGCTGCCCCAGCACCGGCACCCCGAGCTCCGCGCGCGGAGAGAGTCGGGAAGATGCCTCCCAACCCCGAGGCCTCCACGAGCCGTACAGCGGCCCCGAGCACACACCACAACCACCACAGCAAAAACATAGAGGCGCTGAAGGAGGCAATCGCCATCCTGGTGGCGCTAATGGACGCTGACGAGGACTACCATCGCCAACCTACGACGAAGGTAGTCATGCGGGGGATTCACAATCTCCTCAAAGTTCTCCAGCCCTAGGAGTTCTTTGAGGATGGTCTTCTGGAACGCCCGGAGTCTGCGTCAGAAGACCACCCCGCTGAGAGCCCTCCTCAGGGAGCAGGACATCGACGTGGCGTTGCTCTGTGAGACTTGGCTCACGAGCAACATCGAGCTGAAGATCCCCGGGTACCACACGTACCGGTTCGACGAGTCGACTGCAGACGGCCGCCCGCACCGTGGCCTGGCGGTACTAGTCAGGAGAAGAGTCGTCCATCAACCACTGCCCGTCCTCCAGCAGAGGACGTTCAACGCCCTGGGTGTCGAGCTGTTCGTCGCCGGCGCCCCGCTGCAGCTCTACGCGGTGTACAAGCCGCCGAAAATCCCCCTCGACGCGGCGGATGTACACCGCCTTGTCCGGGACAACCCTACACCCGTCATCGCAGCCGGCGACTGGAACGCCAAACACCCAGGGTGGAACTCCACCACCACCAACACCAGCGGAAGACGACTCTTCGACGACGCAGAGGCCTGGCACTACGAGGTCATCGGCCCGGTGATGCCCACGCATTACCCGCCGAATGACGTCCATCTCCCGGACGTCATAGACCTCGCTGTCTGCCGGGGCCTCCACCGCCAGCCACACGTGGAAACCCTCCACGACGACCTGCAGTCGGACCATCAGCCGGTACTCTTGGTACTGGATCTTCAGCCGGCGTGCACACCACCGCCGCCGCCACGTCGAACCATCGACTGGACCACCTTCACGAAGAAGCTGGAGGAGACTACGCCTACTCAGCCCGTGACCGACGCCGACAGCGTCGACGCACTCACCGTCGCGCTCACTGCCAGCATCCAGGCCGCTCTCGGAGAGGCCACCACCACGCAGCCCACCGGCAGGAGACTGCCTCCCCTGCCGCCACACATCGCAACACTCCTCTCTGAGAAGCGGCGCCTGCGAAAATTCTGGCAGCGCACACGATGCCCGACGGTGAAGTCGCAGTTGAACCGCATCAGCGCCCGAGTCACGGCTGAGCTTCACGCGGACTACGCGGAAGGTTGGGACCGCACAATCGCCGCTGCCGGCGACGACTGGAACGCTCTCCACCGCCTATGCCGGCAGCTAGCGAACGCCCCGGCCCCAACTAGGCCACTCCTCCACTCCGACGGGACTCCGCGGTATCGCGCGATGGATCGCGCCGAGATATTCGCGGAGCACCTCGAACGCCAGTTCCGACCGAACCCGACAGACGAGGCCGAACATGTCGCAGCAGTCGAGCGCTCGAACGAGCGCTTCTTCGAGGAGCCGATGGCAGCCACAGAAGACCCGGTGGTCTTCACCCCAGGCCAGGTGCAGAGGATGATCCTGCGTGCGCCGCTGCGCAAAGCCCCGGGCGCAGATGCCATCAACAACGCCGCACTGCGCCACCTGCCGCCGCAAGCCGTCGCGGCGCTCACGCGCCTGTGCAATGGCATCATGCGCACGGGCCACTTCCCGCGCAGCTGGAAGCTCGCCCACGTCATCCTTCTGCCCAAGCCGGGGAAGAACCTTCTCCTTCCCGGCAGCCATCGGCCCATCGCACTCCTCAGCAGCGCCTCGAAGATCTTCGAGAAGCTCCTGCTGCGACATCTAACTCCACACATCGTGCCTCGTCCGGAACAGTTCGGGTTCCGGCCGGAACACTCCACCACCCTCCAACTGACGAGGGTGCTCCACATGCTCGCGACGAGTTGGAACAAGCGCGAACACTCCGTCGCGGTCATGCTGGACATGGAGAAAGCGTTCGACAGGGTCTGGCACGCCGGGCTGGTGTACAAACTAGCCCAGGCGCCGACCCCCCGCCGGATCGTGAAGGTGGTCCAGTCGTTCCTGGAAGAGAGAAGCTTCAGGGTGAAGGTCGAGGACGCGCTATCAGCGCCGCGTCCCGTAGCCGCCGGCGTGCCGCAGGGCAGCTGCCTTTCCCCTGCCCTGTACGCGCGCTACACCGACGACATCCCAGCCGAGGGGGGAGCCCACCTCGCCCTCTACGCCGACGACGCGGCGTACATCACCGCGTCGTACAAGGCGGACCACGCTGCAGTGAAGATGCAGCGTGTGTTGGACGCCCTCCCCCCGTGGCTCGCCCGATGGAGGTTGTCGGTGAACGTGGCGAAGACGCAGGCGCTGATCGTCTCGCGCAACACCCGCCAGCCGCCGAAACTGAAGCTTCTCGACCAGGAGGTCGAGTGGACCCCGACTGCCAAGTACCTGGGGGTCACACTCGACCGCTCCCTGAGGATGGCTCAACACGCCCGCAACGTCGTCGACCAGACACGCGCCGCCCGCGCCTTGCTTCGTCCAGTGCTGAAGTCAAGACTCCCTCTGCGCACGAAGGTGGGGGTGTACAAGTCGTACATCCGCACCCGCCTCACGTACGCCGCCCCGGCATGGTATCCGCTCCTCGCGGAGACCCATCGCCGAAAGCTCCGAGCCCAGCAGAGCCTCTCGCTGCGCACGCTCGTCGACGCCCCGCGTTACGTGAGGAACGACGTGATCCAGAGGGACCTTCGCCTGGAAAGCCTGGACGACCACATCGCGCGCCTTGCCCAGGGCATGTTCGCGCGTGCCGACTCCTCGGCGCTGTCCCACCTCAAGGACATAGCGCCGCAGCACGCGCGACCGCCGGATGGCAGGGCGTACCCGCGCGACCTACTGCCTGTCGACGACGTTGCCGGGCACCCTCCCCGCTGATTCCCCAAGCCGTCAGCCGAAGCCGCAAGGCCTAGGCTGACGGAGAGTTGGTCCACAGACTCCACACGCCAAGCCTGCGCCTGATCCCTCAGGCGTAGGAGAGTTGGCAGCCAAGCCTTCGCCCGCCCGGGCGGAGGAGAGTTGGTAGCCAAGCCCCCGCCCGTGCCGGGCGGGGGAGAGTTGGCCATGCAGACGCCCCGCATCCTTTGGTCCCCCGCCGGGGACTAAAGGAGCACGCCCAATGACCCTCCCGTATTCACGGGAGGCGAGGACACCACGGGCAGGCGCCAAACGGCGCACACACCGTTTCCCCACCCCGAGAGGGGGTGAGATGACCACGAGTCGAGCGAGCGAGTCGGTGTGCAGCAGCGCTCCCAGCTTCCAAGCTTTCGGAACTGTGACGCTACTCAGTACCCCCATAGACTTGCTTCCGGATTGCATCCACAGTGTGGTCCTTTTCGGAACTTGTCCATATTATAATAATTAGTTGTTTTCACTGTTACAATCTGGCGAACAACGTGGAGCCGAACTACTACGTGACAAGATCTGGACGGAGAACTACGCTTTGCCTAAAATCAGCTACTTCAAGCAAAATGGCTACATTGAGTGAAGAACAATTTAATAAGCTACTAAGGGTGGTAACCTCTTCCGGTCAACAGGGGCGCCCTCAAGGCACAATGACGTCATGTACCCATACATACGATGGTTTACAAGATAGTGAAACCCTAGAAACTTTCTTAGCGGCAGTGGATACGTTCAAGGACGTTGAAGAAATAAGTGACTCTGCAGCTCTGAAGGGACTACCATTACTTCTACGCGGTGAAGCGGCTTCCTGGTGGCAAGGAATAAAGGACAATGTGGCGTCGTGGTCCGATTTTAAGACACGCCTGCGCAACGCATTTGCCCCGAAGAAACCAGATTTTATGACGTACTTAGACATTTATCAGCCACAGCCGCCTAATATGCCGACGGAACGCTTCATAACAAAGAAGAGGATGTTGTTCTCCTTAATTAAGGATAAACCTAATGAAAGTCAGCAAATTGACATGGTGTTTGGCCTATTGCACATGAACATACGATCAAGGCTTGCCCGGAGTACAATCGAAACTTTCGATAGCTTGCTGGAGTCGGCAAGAAGCGTTGAGTGCGTGTTGGCGGAGAAAGCTGCACTTTCAACTAAAGCAAGTACCGAAATACATGAGACTGCTCAACAGGCTAAGAGGGAGAAAAAGCTGCGTTGTGCATTCTGTCGTATTCCCGGTCACCATTACGATGTATGTAGAAAACGACAGAAACAGGGAAGTAGTACCGTTGGCGCACCGCTACTGATGCCTGTAGTTAAGAAAGAAGCGCCGTCCAGGCCCATGTTCTCGTGCTACGGCTGTGGCGCACCTGGAGTTATACGCGCCAACTGTGCAACCTGCTCCACACATCATACACGTATCAAGAATGCATCCAAGATAGAACCTGGCTTTTGCTCGGTCAACATCGAACTTGAGACCCGATCAAGACCTATAATTTTCATCACCGTTGATGGAGTTGATGGAACTGCACAGATAGACACTGGAGCTAAATTATGTGTAGCCTCATTTAGCCTGTATTCTAAATTGAAGGAGAAGGGGTACACATTTACTGAAGAAGAGGCTAAGGTTACATTAGCTGATGGTTTCCCAAAGAAACAACAAGTACTGACGGTTAAAGCTCCAGTCACATTGCACCATAAGACTGTTATGACATCGTTCATTGTGCTACCGGAATCCAGGGAAAACAAAACACTTCTAGGTGTCGGGTTTCTGCAGGACGCTGGAATGCTCCTCAACATTCCACAGTTCACCATGAGCTTTATTGAAAAACCGGACGAAGTTTTCGAACTATACGAAGAGGAGTTTGTCACTTTTGTACCAAATTATGGAACACCGTCATTTTTGAGGGATCTAGAAGAAATGCCACCGATGTTGTCATCGTTGAGTGATACCCCACCGTCATCCCCGTTACTGGTAGCAAAACAAGAAGACGTACTAGTCAATGCTGTGAGAGTAGATGAAGTCGATGAAGAAAGGCCTAATCACACTCCTTATCATCTCATTCCAGTAGATGACACAAAGGAACCAGAAGAAAAGAGAATAAGGCTATTCGATGGGTACTCACCAATTTTGAATCAACTACGTCGTGATGCACAGATGGCCATTCATAACTCCAACATAACTCTGTCA